>LTAE01000858.1:18886-68424 GCA_001647135.1 Pontederia paniculata
AGTGATTGTACTTATTGATTGAATATGAATTGCTGAGCGGTGTAGGTTTAGGTATCTTTAAACGATAACCTAGCTTAAGATATGATTTAAAAGTTGAATTGATTGTGATTGAACTTGACCTTGAAGAGGAGGACCCCCTCGGCTATTGCGTCCCTTAGGGGACTATTGTTATTGCGTTCATTCGGGAACTATTGCGTCCCTTCTCTAGGGGACTATTGCGTTCCTTCGGAAACTATTGTATGGACATGGAGACTTGGTCAGAGAGAGACCCACATCGGCACCGATGGGATAATCCGAATCTTCTTGCATTGATAAAGGTTCACATTGATTGATAATGAATGCTTCATATAAGATAAGATAAATAGAGAATGATATTGATGATGGCTTAAGTATATTAAAAGGAAAGTGTATGGACATCGCCAGCTGAGACATGAATTGTTACTTTGGTCATCTATGGATTATTGAGATTGAAAGATATGGAATTATTCCCATTGATATATTGAAATTGTTAAGTATTGTTAATTGATATCCATGTCCCATGTCATCTTATTTATGCCTTTTACATATTGAGTGTCAAAACTCACGGGAGGTTTTATCTCCCCTGCTTATTCAATTTTGCAGGCCGCCCTGAGGATATCTAGGTACTGATGATGATGTTGATGATGATGCAACTCGTGATGGTCTACTTGCACATGGCACATGATCCTAGTCTAAGATTGTCTTGTGATTTTGTTATGGAGAGGATGATGAACTCTATTGTTTAGTGTTCTGTTATAGTTTATTGTTGGATTATAGTCTTTTATTGGATTGAAGAAATAGACTTGAGTATTTTCTATATAGCAGAAATGTTTAGTTTTCATAAATTGTATTTACATGATGTGACACTTTAGTTGACCGGTCAATGGTCAAACTACAGGTAATGATATTGTGTGGTAGCGTCTCCAAAGTCAAGATTATTGCTAGGTGGCAAGGTCTGATTTGGGAGCGTTACAATATGTGTCACTTAAATGGTTATCTAATGGTTCAAATGATAAATAATCTTATTTCGCTTAAAAAAAATTGAAGTTTGAGTTCTACAAGAAAAAAGTTTCACTAAGAGTTTCGCATAAGACATACAAACTGAAAAAAAAATATCCTATGCATATACGAAAACTGATGTCATGTTCTCTAAGACTTGGAACACTGATCATGGGCGTATAACAATTAAGTTATTGCTTTTCTATACATCCTTCTTGGAAAGTTATTTTTTTCAGAATACAAGTTTGTTGAATTAATTAATGAACAATTGTTAAAGTATCCGAAAAAAAAGAGACATATTACCTACTTAAGTAGGTAGCATCATATAATCAAACTTATCTACCGAAAAATATTAGAGAGTTTGTTATATATTATTTTCTACTGTGTATCTAACATTTTACAATTGATAACATAAAAAAATATCAAGAAAAAAAGGGAACACTATATATCACAATGATGGTGTTGTTTACAAAGGAAAGAACATAATCCGGATTTATTGATTAGAAACATAATCAAATAAATGATCAATCAATCGTATAAAAACATGTCCACAAAAATAAAGGTATACAAAGGAAGTGGCCACCATAATCCGGATAGCACTCCTATTTTGTTATCGGATTAATCTATTTGATTGTGTAAATATTTTATTGCGGATACGAGACGAGAGAGAAGTTCGCACACAGAAGAAGACACGAGATTTACGAGGTTCATTCTTAATTGGGCTACGTCCTCGGGCGGCGGCTGAGAATTTTTTTGATGAGAAAATAATAGATGATTACAAGATACAAAATAACACTAATCCTAGAAAGTTTATATAGAGACTTCCAATACAAAATAGGAAATATAAATCCTAGAGTTATTTGAGACTCCCGTGTGGGACGGGCGACGAATTATCCGAGCGGCTGTGATGCACTGGGGGGCATGTACGGTTGATCAATGAGTTAAGATTTAAGGCATTATCAATAAATCTCCACCTTAACTTGAATCATTTTCAGAATATAATATCTGGCAATACTCTATCGCCGTCAGCCCCACCTTGGGGCTACTGATAACTGCTTATGTTCAGCAATTCCAAATAATGTTGAAACTTGTTGTGAGGAACTGACTTGGTGAACATATCAGTTGGATTATCTGTTGTGCCAACCTTCTTCACCTTGATCCTCTTCTCAGTACGGATGAACTGATATCTTACATCAATGTGCTTGGTCCTCACATGATGTACTTGATCCTTGACCAGACATATAGCACTCAAGCTGTCATAATGTACTATAGCCTGATCCTGATGTAGTTCAAGATCTCCAACTAAGCCTTTCAACCAGATTCCTTTCTTTGCAGCTTCTGTCAATGCCATGTATTCTGCCTCAGTAGTAGACAGTGTGATTGAAGGCTGTAGAGTAACCTTTCAATTAATAACAAAACTTCCTAAAATGAAGACATAGTCTGTCATTGATCTTCTTCCATTTACATCTCTACCATAATCTGAATCAAAATAACCAGCAACCAAATACTTTGTACCACTTCCATAGATGAGATCAATATCAGATGTTCCTCAGAGATATCGAAAAATACGCTTTAGTGCTTGCCAATGCTCCTTTCCAAGATTCTCATGAATCTGCTGACAACACTAACAATATGCGTTATATCAGGTCTAGTGCATACCATAACATACATCAAACTTCCAACTGCACTAGCATAAGAAACCCGAGACATAAATTAATTTTCTGCTTCACACTAATGTGGAGTAGTAATTGAGAGGTGCACATTTGGAGCCGATGGAGTACTTAAGAATTTTGCTGATGACATTCCAAATTTGGATAAAATCTTCTGAATATAAATTTTCTGATATAAGAAGAGTTTATCCTTTGTACGATCTTGTAGATCTTCATCCTTAGAATTTTCTGTGTTGCACCAAGATCCTTCATATCGAACTCTGCACTAAGGAGATTCTTCAAATTTTGATTGTCTGACATGTTCTTACAACAATCAACATATCATCAACATACAAGAGCAGATAGATGGTGAAGTCATCCTTCACCTTCTTGTGATATACACAACAATCATAAGGGCTCCTGTTGAATCCTTTACTGGTCATAAACTGTCAAATCTCTTGTACCATTGTGTGGGAGACTGCTTTAGTCCATACAATGACTTCTTCAGCTTGCAAACTTGGTCTTTCTTACCCTGGATGGAGAACCCTTATGGCGGGCTCATAAGAATATCTTCTTCAGGTTCTCCATGCAAGAAGGTTGTTTTCACACTTAATTGTTCAAGCTCCAGATTTTGATGTGCTACAAGCGCAAGTAGCACTCGGATGGAAGTGTGCCTGACAGCTGGCGAGAAGATCTCATTATAATTCACTCCCTCTTTTTGACTATAGCCTTTATCAACTAAACGTGCCTTACTGATGCCTTCGATTTCAGGAATTTCAAGTTTCTTCTTGAAGATCCATTTGCAACCGACTACTTTTCTGTCTTCGAGTAGTTTGATTCTTGTGAAAAAACTCCATCTCCTCACTCATTGTTGCAATCCACTACTCAGATTATGCACATGTGATGGCATCCCTATAGCTAGATGGCTCTGGGGACTCCACCTGTTCAGCCACTTGAAATGCATATGCAACCACATCCTCATAGCCATATCGCTTAGGAGGACCTACTTGTCTGCGACGACGCCCAACAACAATTGACGTCACCTCTTCTGATTTCTCTTCAGATTGTTCTTCAGGTTCTATTTGTTCTGATTGTTGAACTTGATGTGATACTTCTGTGTCATCCTTAACTGGAGTTATCTCAAGCTCCACCTGTTTGTTCATACTCTCATCTGCATAACCTCCATCTTTCATTTAAGCATTGAAGCTTCATCAAACAGTATGTTCCTGTCGTGGATGACCTTGTGCTCTGATAGGGACCAAATTTTGTAGCCCTTTACACCTGTGCCATATCCCACAAATACTCCTTGCTTGACCCGTGAATCAAACTTTCCTTCGCTGACATGATAATAAACAGGACAACAAAAAACATTTAAAATATTATAATCAACAGAGTTACCTAACCATACCTTAATAGGAGTTTTGAGATTAATTGCAGTAGCAGAACTCCGATTCACCAAGTAACATGTTGTATTGAAGCCTCAACCCAGAATATTTTGCTCACACTAGAATTTGAGAGCATGCACCATGCTCTCTCCGGAAATGCTATGTTCATTCATTATCCAACTCCATTTTGCTGCAGTGTGTCTCTGATGGTGCGATGTCTGGCAATGCCTTTATCCTTGCAGAACTGATCAAACTCAGAATAACAGAACTCTAAGCCATTGTCTATCCGAAGGCGCTTCACTTTCTTCAACGTCTGATTCTCCACGAGAGCCTTCCATTGTTTGAAGGCTTCAAATGACTCTTTCTTGTACTTCATCATGAATGTCCATGTCATTCGTGAGTAATCATCAATCACAGATAGGAAGTACTTGACACCTCCTAAGGATGGAACACGAGAGGGAACCCAACAGTCAGCATGGATATAGTCGAGTGTAACCTTTGTTCTATGTGTTGCTTTACCGAATTGAAGTCTTCATTATTTACCGAAGACACAATGCTTGCAAAAGTTGATTTCAGATATCTTCTGACCACCGAGAAGATCACCTTGCTGAGGATATCCATCCCTTTCTGGATCATATGTCCAAGCCGCATGTGCCGCAACTTGGATGTTTCAGATTCTGATTTTGATGAACAAGCTATAGCAGCAATACCAGATATAATTGTCCCTTGTAGTATGTACAAGGGCTTCTGCTTGACTCCCTTCATGACAACAACATCATCTTTGGTGACGGTGAGGATGCCTCCAGCAGCATTGATCTGACATCCTTTGGAATCCAAGACTCCTAGGGATACTAGATTCTTCTTCAATTATGGAACATGACGAACATCTATTAAAGTCCTCACCAAATTGTCATGAGATCTGATCTAAATTGAGTCGATCCTAACTATTTTTCAAGCTGCATCATTACCCATGACGACGTTTTCGTAATCAATTTTCTGATAAGTCGAGAACCAGTCTTTATTTGGAGTCATATGATAGGAATATCCTGAATCAAGAACCCAACTCTCCTCGAGACATTTTTGACCGTTCACAACAAGAACATAATCATCATCTTCAGATTCTTTGTCTTGATGTGCAGCCGCAACAACCATGACCTTCTTCTTCTTTTTAGGACAATCCTTTTTCCAATGGCCCGGTTCTTTACAATAGTTACAGATGTCTTTCGAATTGATTTTCTTCTTGAACTTTAGTTTGCCCTTCTTATAATTTGGGGCATTGTCCCTTTTCAGTAGTGGTCATCAATCCCGCAGCTTGAGTTTCCACAAGTTTACCAGATGTCCTATGTCGAAGTTCACGAGTATGAAGACTTAATCTTATTAACAGAAGTAAGGCCGCATCTTCATCTTCGATTTTCACATCTATATTTCTTAATTCCATCAACAGAGTATTCAATTGATCAAGATGATATTTCAGAGGAGTACCTTCTTGCATGCGAAGGGCGAATAGTCGTTGTTTCAATAACAACTTATTGGTCAAAAATTTTGTTATATAGAGACTCTGAAGTTTTTACCACAGACCAGCCACCGTTTCGTAATCAGCGACTTCGATGATCACCTCGTCCGCCAAACAGAACAATATCATGGAGTAGACCTTCTCATCGAGCATCGTCAAATCCACGAAAGTACTTATTTCTGTTGATTTGTCCTTCGAATCTCCTTCCTTCTTCGATTTGTCCTTCGTGATCTGCACGATTGGCGCCCATATCCCTTATTGTTTTAGAAGTGCTCGCATCTTGATATGCTAGAGGCTGAAATTGTTTCGCCCGGTGAACTTCTCGTTCTTCACATCGTGCGATGTCATCTCTGCGTCTAATAGAGGATCACCGATGAACCTGACTCTGATACCAGTTTGTTGCGGATATGAGACGAGAGAGAGAGACAAGTTCGCACACATAAGAAGACACGAAAAGTAATTATTTGAGCGGTTGTTATGCATTAGGGGCATGTAGGGTAAATAACTAGGTTAAAATTCAAGGCATTATCAACATACTTAAATCCTTCTTTGACTTTGACATTTGATTTTGTGATATCCTTATTATTATCGTTAACCCAATAATCAATTATTATTAGCGGTTAATCTAGACAGTTATCAAAATAAAAAAAATATAGTTCATAATACAAATTGACATTAGTGAGTGACTGGATGTTGCTGAATTAATTTGAAAGTTCAAAATTCAAAACACAAGAAAATTATATTAATATAAATAACAAATTATATTAATAAACAACGAATATAATCTAACATTTCCATCATTTAACTCATGTTACTTGTTGCACGACTATCAAGTTCCAAAATGGGTGCACAATATCATTGTAATTAATGCACTAGTTTCTTTCTTGCTATAACATATTAATTGCATATTGTGACAATGTGACCTATGCACATCATGCATGCTTCCGAACATTTGATCAGTTTCGGATATTCACAAAGCATGCATGATAAAAACGTTTAGCTCAATGAGTTTTTCACCAGTATAAACTATTAGATCTGATGTCAAATAAAAATTGATGTTTTCATGCACTACACATAAAAATGTATATGTAAACAACTTCGCAATTGAGATCTAAATCTCGTGTGTCAAAACTGATTTTGTGTGTAGGTGACTGAAAAAAAAAACTAATCTCTTGTATTCAATATTTAAAGCAATGTTTTTATCAAATTATACGTAAGCTCGATAGCCACCTTCACCTTCATGTCCCTTAATAAGTTAAGTCATAGTAAAGATATTATTAATAAATAACTTATTTCAAGTATATGTTCGAATGCTGAAATTAACTCTTAATAAAAGATGACTAGGACTATTAATCTTTCCCTATATTTATAAAGCAAAGAAGAAACAAGTATGAACTATTAATTTTAATATTTTAATTTCTTGATCTCTATTTTTTTTCTTGTACCACTAGTTCTTCAACTTTGTGTAGTTTACATGTTACATCCTTTTACCCGATACTACAAATTAGTTTCTTTTTTCTATTTTATTGTTTGAATGCACTCATTATTGTAATAAAATTGCTACATTAGTTTCTAAGGACGCGCGTCAGATGGGATTACTTTTTTTTAAATGTCAAATTTAAATACACAATTATAGGGACGATGACAATTCTTTAATTTGATATGATATTTTTTATAACAATAATAATGTAAAATATCTAAATGAACGAATTTAGATAGTAAATTAATGAAAAAAATATTATAATTGTTATAAGGATTAGACAAATTAATGAAATACTAAAATTTATAGAAACAATGATGTAACAAAAAAAAATATCAAGACCAAATTGAATAAGAGTAAAAGTTACCCTACCATCATTGAGATATTTTGGTACCATGCATTAACTTGTTCATGGAGTGCATCATTTCTTCAAATTATTTGGAAAACATAGAACAATTGCAAGTGCTCCAACTACGAGTGCTAAACTCACTTCTAAGTTCTAACTAAACCAAGCAAAAGCAAATTAATTAGGTAGTAAAAAACATGATTAAAAAGTGACCGCTACACTTCGATCACTTCAAACTACGACGCACGTATCGTACATACGTACGTAATGCCGGCGCCATGATCACTACTTGCTCTGGAAGAGCTCCCTAATGCTGCTTCCGTCCTCGCCGTCGTCCCAGCCGCCAAACCTCTGTTCATTGCCGAGCTGCGACAAGAAGGAGATGCTCCGCGGCGACGTCTCCGTGGAAGAAGACGCCGAGAGGCCCGTCTGCAATGTGGCGGCGCCGCGGCCGCAGCCCAAGCCCAGTGCCATGTTCTTGGTCGGGGAGTGATACTGCAGCGCCGGTGCAGGGGATGACGGCACGTTGGTCAGGGAGGTATCTGTCTCTGGCATGCACCTGGCGAACAGCGGTGGAGCTGTGCTGCTGCTGCTGCTGCTGTTCGTGGTGAAGAATAATACCTCGGGCTTCTGCGGGCTCGCCGTGGAGTTGGTAACGCCGTCGGCGGTAGTGATGGTGCTGCCGTTGTTGTTGTTGCTCTGTGTGGTCGTCGTAGGTGTCAGGTCCTGAGACTTTCGCCGGCGCCGGTTGTGATCGGCCAAACGTTTGCGGCAGCTCCTCTTTCCCTGGTCGAACTCCGATAGCACATGAAACCTGCACCGTTTGATGAACGCGCGCTAATTATAAGTTACTTGTGGGTACGACATGAGAGAGAGAGAGAGAGAGAGAGAGAGAGAGAGAGAGAGAGAGAGAGAGGATACCGGCTGCACTGTTGGCAGAAACGCTGGGAGAGGCCGGCGGCGATAACGATGGAGGCCTTCGAGTGGAACTCGCAGACCTTGTGCCTGCGATGGTAGTGCTTGGCATGGGTAAGATCGGCGCCGCATCCCTCGGCCTGGCACCTCGCCGTCCGGACCCTCCGCCGGGACACGCGCACGGGTGCAATTCCAGGCGCCTTCTCCGGTAAGGACGACGAGAAGTACGTCCGGACTCCGAGGTTGAGACCGATCCTCGAGGGCGCTGGCGGCAAGGCCAGGCCGTACCTCGCGTTGCACGTAGTAGAGAACAGCGCCGCCGCCGTCAATGGTTGCGAGGGGCCGAAGTAATCCGAGAAGCAGTTGCCTGCGTCCACTTCGCCAATGCCATGACCAGTACTGTAATGGTCGAACATGGCCGTGGCATGTTCGTCCATTACGACATGGCCGTCTCCACCGCCGCCGGACTCGTCGCCGAACAGCACCATTGCGGCGGCAGCTGCCGCCGGGTTCCCCCACTCGTAATCCAACATCATGTTTCTACAAGGTCTCTCCACCAAGTACGTACCTACCACACAGTCTATAAATCCAGTAATGGCGATCTCCTGGTTGTAAGTTTATGTTGGTGCATGCTACAAAGAATACTTGGGCAAAAGGAGAACGGATGAAGAATAATATGTATTATTCTGATCTCTCTCTCTCTCTCTCTCTCTCTCTCTCTCTCTCTCACTTGCACCGGACTGCAAGGATGAACTGCTTATATAAGAGAACTATTTACAGTGGAGGTAGAAGGGCAATTTTTTTTTATTTTTTACTTCAGTTTACTGGAGGATGAAAACACATTTTACTTTTCTGAACTTTGAGCTTGTTTGGCTTTTATTGTAGTCCCCATCATTAGGTATAACTCTTTATCTAGTTATTTACATTTTCTAAAAGTTATATTTGATCATTCTTTTAATTCTAATTTATCCTGATTATTCTGTTTTTAAATTTGGAACCCAAAGTCACCCAAATAAGAGGAAAAGACTTAGGACATATTTGGTTAAGGTTATAAGTGATTTCAAATTACTTATAAGTTAATTTTAAAAATTCTTCATGTTTGATGAATAAAAAATTATACTTATAAGTTGTTAAGGTAATAATTTATAAGTAGACAAAAATAAGCAACATACCACTGCTTGCTTTTAAAATTGTTAATTTATTTTTTTAACCAACTATATTACTCAAAGATATCTTAATCAATATTTATTTTAACAAATATTATACCTACTTGTTAAAATTATCAACATTTTTATTCAAATATGTAACTACTTATATTTTAAAATAAATTTCAGTATTTAAAATACTTATCAGTATTAATATTTATCAGATAGTTTTTATAAGCTAAGCCAAATAGATACTTAATGAACTCCAATTTAAGGGAAAGATTTACGGTTATTTGGAATTGACTTTATTTTCATATTAATTTTATATAGTCACTATTGCATAATCCTAATTTTAAAAATAATATTTTATTGCTATGTGAAATATTATAATTTGGGTTTTGAAATTCTTGTTCAATAATATTCTGTCAAGGATGTATAGTGCAAGTAACTGTGAAATATCCATGACATATTATACCAATATGTGTGTTAATTGGTAACCGGCTGAAGTTAACTGGTGGTAAGAGTTAAGAGTTTTAGGATCCGTTAATGCTCTACACCCTTATACTAGATTAGTAGAATGTTAATAGAAAAATCATTCAATACGATACTTTACTTACATCATTACCAACAAATGGTTAATTCATAGATATTAACCACTCTGAAGATAATATATCATATGTCTCATTCTAAATATCATACATTAAACTCAGCTTTTCATCCGTTCAATCTGAAAAATATTGTCAGATGTTAATAATCTTGTACACGGAAAAATTTGAGTGAATATCCATAAAAGAATTTGAAAAACATCGTTATAGTTATTTCTATGTTTCAGTCACCACATTATGTTTGAACGAAATACCCACTTACGCATGTAGTTTATATGTGTCTGCAACTATAAAATCCCTTGAATTTTCTTGCATAAAGTTCTTAAATAGAAGATCCACTATACAAAGTTATCTTTCGGCTTTTCGCTCGAACATCGGATTAGTATGAGTATCACTCAAAAAAGGAGTCCACTTCTTAAGCTCAGATAGATAGAAAATGTCACAGGATCAGAGCTCGAAAATGGATTTACTGATAACTTTAACATCTCAACCTTCAAATTAGATTAATAAATTTTCTTGTAGAAAATTTAAATGTGGATTGAGACAAATAACATCACAAGGTATTTCTCAAGAGTTGAATTCCTATCTAATATCTCTTATTTGTTCCCACTTCCCAGTCTCAGCTCTCCAGCTCTATATAAAATTTTGTTATCATCCGAAGACAAACCAATTAAAGATTAAATTCATTAAATCTTGATATGCTTTTATGCATTTAATTTCTTTTTCACTCATCCAATATCCGTAATATTTTAAAATTTGTTGATGGAAAAAATTTCCATCCATCAACAACTCATGCACACAGCTTAAGATCAAAATAATAATAATAATAATAATAATAATAATAATAATAATAATAATAATAATAATAATATCATTATTATTATGAATATTTACTTGAAACAATTTCCATGTTTAGGCCGACTTATTATTATTATTATTATTATTATTATTATTATTATTATTATTATTATTATTATGAACCCTAATTGGATACATGGATCAGTAGCTAGTGGCATGACAGATTGCTGCAATCGGCAACTGATCGATCCTGTAGCAGGATGATGGTGGTCGATCGAGACGTGGAGCTCATTTCCACCAGTTAACCAGTGAAGGCAAAGCAAATAATTGGCCCTGCTCTCCCGTTCTCGTTGTCTATTACTCCATTTCCAGGACTGTCCCTGCGAGAGAGAGAGAGAGAGAGAGAGAGAGAGCATGCATGGTTGATGAGAGAGAGAGGTCCCCAGCGCACGCGCGCACACACAACACAAGGGAGGGGGGCAGGCAGGAGAAGGTGGGCAGGGTCTCGCACTGAGACATGTGTGATTCCCCATTGGATGCTTCCGAACGACGCTAGCACTGTTGGCATCTTGGAACGCTCTGGCGCCAAGGAAACTGGCGAGCAACTTCCTCGTCCTGACACTCGCCGTTGTCACCTTGCTGTGATGACTGCGGCCTTGCTGCGCTCGGAGTTGAGACCAAATTAAGTGCCCCGATCAAGAGCGTGGTTGACACAATTGATTAGCGGGACTGTGATCTAGAAGGACGGGTGCTAATAATCTCGAGTTCGATTATTAAAAAGATCACTTTTATCAAAATTTATTTTCGTCGTATGATGGAAAAATCCGAGAACAAGTAGAAGATCACAGAGAGAAAACGCAGAAAAAATAGAGAACACACACAGATACGTCCTGCAAAGAGATTTCACTATATTCTTATTTTTCGTTACAACCGCTCAACATCAAATCTGAAATAAGAGTAATATATATATGAGTCCAAAATCCTAACAAATAGTAAATCTCTTAATCTTCACCATACGGGCCAACTTAAATAAAAGCCCAAACCCGTCGGGGGGCGGTTGCCTCCCAAACGCCCCCTTTCCGCGCGTAGGGGCTAGATGTCGTTGGGTAATACTCTGGTTCCTCTAAGCTCACGTGGGCGTACCCGGTGTGAGAAACAAGAGGCCATGAAGTATTCGCCAACTCCAACATCGTATTCGTCCGAATACTAAATTAATCATATGCTAATAGTCCTAGAAACGACTGAAGTTCTACCCTTATACCAATAAAAGAAAAAGAAAAGAAAATTACGTGGCCCTCGCCATGGGGATCTCCAGTGGAAAGCGAACCATGTCATGATGAGGAGGCGGACGTCGATATATGCAATTACCAGCTGCAGGATGCATGGGGATTTCTCGCATGAGGACGGATTGGATGGCGTAGTACTGGACGAGCGAGCTGAGAGGGGTGTCAACAATTGGTAGATTGTGTCCTATCCGCCAAGTGCATGTACAAACGTGTTACATTATGTAAGGCGTGCATGGTTGGAGGAGCAATTGAGCTCCCCCGGAAAACTACTTTCAGCAGTTGCCAATGCTATTTTCCTTCCTGAACTTGAATCAATACTAAAGAGCGGTTTTGATTAAAGAAATATTATTATTTGACTAATAAAAATTAATATTATGATTATTATCATTTTAAATATTACCTATTCAATGTATGAATTATAGCGTTGAGAGATCGATTAAGAAAATCAGAACAATAAAATTAAAAACGAGAAAAAAGATTGACACCGAAATTTTATTATGGTACAATTCTTTCATATGAATAAGGAGAAAACGTTCAAAGTATAATAACAAATTCTCTTTTTTTTTATTTTTTTTACAATTTTAAGCACAATATAATAATTCAAAGTATAATAACACAATAAAATGATTTTTTTTAAAAGTCAAATTTCATACTATAATTTCCTTTTTTAAATATCAACTCTACTTGTTTGGTGGAATAAAATATAGTCACCTTTTATTATTTTACCAAACAACCGCTTTTAAGTTTCACATATATCATAAAATATAATGTTAAAGATAAAGAAAATGAGTGATTGGAATGGGAAAACAATTTAATATGTAAGTCTTTAATCACACTCGAGTGAAGTATGACCCATTACTATCAATCATTTTTTGTCTAGACAAATGGAAAATAGACGCGTAAATTTCAAAATAGATTTCAATGCAACATTCGTAAAGTATGAAGTAGGCGTAACTAAACATTTATAAGCTCATTTCCTCTGCAAAAAATTCAAGTCTTTTCCTTCAAGCTTAACTTTTGTTTAAAACACTACATGATATCAAAGCCAGTGAGAGTTACTAAAATTATAGCTATGCTAGATATTTTTCCTATGAACATAAGTAATTGGCCTACTCAGTAAAAACGTATATATTAATATTTACTTTATTCAATTTCAATAGATTCACAAGTCTTTGTACTTCAGATGGATTTGATATTTTTTAAATTCTTCTTTTTAGCATGCCATGATAATGATATAGATATATAAACCCATGTGGATAACGATCCTAATGAGGAAACAAGGTGAGAATATCTTGGTACATGTAAAGACTACACAACCCAAGTCACTATTACTAAATAATAACACGACACAGACCTTCAACGATTTCACCAACAATTAAACTAAACAGACACTCGTCTCATTCATTATGCTGTTGGGCTAAAACATGAGAACGAGCCAAAAGGCAAGAGTCAATTTGATGCATACCAGCAAAACTCGGAAATATTGAAACCTAGTTGATTTATGTTTAGCCTCTCAATTTGGACAGACAAGTATAAGAGTTCGCGCTATATGCAATTACACAAATATGAATAGTGGCCCTATCGAAAAAACAATATGAATCCTGCAGGCATGCGTTGGCCAATAGACAACGTGCCGAATGATACGAGGTACGACGCATTGTTTATTTTATCACATGATGATGCATGGAAATTAGAGTTCTGATTATAAACTGTATATAATAGGGGAACTGGCTCTGAATTTGTATTGCAATGAAGAAAACTTCGAGGGTCAGATTTCACTTGAGTCGTTTTTTATGTTTGTTCAAAATCTCCTTTTTACAGTCATTATATTAGGCACATTAGGACCATGGCATCCCATGTACATCGCAGTAAGTAGTTTTGTTCAACTTCAAAGTTTTAAAAGGAACTGAATAATTGTCAGGCTTGTGCAACCCCACACCCCCACTCCTCCCACACCCAACCAAATGCACCCCAAAATTGGTTAATGTAACCATCGATATGTTGAAAAGGTGTGCTTTAGGAATAAGGACTTCAAATGAGAGCTAGGAATTCACTATTCTACTTCTGAAATGGTGTTCTTTGTTGATCATTTAACTATTAAGTTCAGGTGTCAGTTAGTGATTATACTTTTTATAACTATAATTTATAAGTTATATTAGAATGATTAAAATTATTTCAGAATTACATCTTATTATCATGCTAAAATATCATCATAATACTTATTTATAACCAAGAAATAAATAGAAGAGGATAATTATACATTTCTAAACGAACACATATTGAAATCATTAAGATTATTTCAGCATCATTTTATAATTATTTCACCATATAATTAACAATATCATAATTACTTATTCTTTCTTAATTCAAACAATAATATAATAATTTAAGCATAACTCATAATGAACATCTAATGGTTTTGTTCATCCTCATGCAGAATTAATATGATACACATTAAGTTACCAGGAATGTAAATAAAACCTCAGCAAAAAGTATAGATGAGGTAAAAGCATGACAAAGTAACGAGGACTTTCTCATGAAAACATACCATCAATCAAAGCTTGAAGATAGCAAACATTAAGGTAAATGATGCAGATCACCAAAATAAGGATGCATATATGTTCCCCCCTAAGAGTTAATTCATTTCTCATTACCAATAGGAAAATTAATACCTGCAGGTAGAAAATACATTAAGCAGGTGCCGTTCATATATGAGACAGAATTCAGATTTCTCTTTCTCCCAAAAAAAAAATCAGTTCACTATTGCCGCGAGCAAATCCTAGAAAAAAACTATCAAATGATCGGGTGATGTACAATTAAAACGGCAAAACCAAATAGACGGACACGTCACAATGAAGGTTTTATGATTAGGATATGAAGAAAATATGAATAATTTAGACCTGCAGCATTTCATGTCTAATCATCTGTCAGACGGTTTCCATATTCCACCACTAAAATGGTATTTATATACAAAACCCCTTCTCAATGTAGGTGAGCCTTCCACTGCGCATGTTAACTGAATAATATCATGACATTCATCCATGACTCTGACCTGTACCAGAATGCGAATGTAAGTGATTGACAAGCCAAGGCGACAAAAACTACATCTAGTAAAATAAGTGGCTACCTCGAGAGGATGATACACTTCGATTTGAGGGTTTAATACCTCTATCATGTGAAATACTGGGAATTTTGGACATGATGAGAGAACTCTGCAATCCCTCTAATAACTGTAAATAATATGAGTTCAGTGTTCAATTCAATTCAAACAAAAACCAGCATAGTGAAATACAATTTGCAAGAGTAGTTACGCCCATCAAGCAAGAACAGCAGGGCACGACTGTTTAAAAACACCTTATTATATGGCTTTTCAAAAGAAAAAGAAAAATAAAAACACCTTATATGGATTTACATGCCAGTATGAACTTAAAAAAGATGACTCTTATAACAATCGGCTAAAAGGAATGTGAAGCAACAGGAAAGCATGCTAGGTGTACGCGTACACCTACAGTAAAAAAATGTGATGCCTTCAGCTGTAGTGTAAACGTACACCTAGTTCATTCGCGCTACACATCCCCATAACAATATCTCCAGACAGTAATCTTCAAACATAGCTTCCCACGAAATAATCATATCGCTAGGATGAATGTTTTCCCACGATTATGTCAAGAAATAGAATGCTAGGCAAGATGCTAATGCAGTACTTGACCAAATGTTGACACATTACAACATGGCCAGAACATAACCATGGCAACATCAGAAGACCCCACCTTTCTTGGATGCATTTGAAAGTTATATCAATTAACAAGAAAAGAAAGAAATAACTGCATCAACAAAAGCAGTGCCAGAAAACTTACCCGTGAAGTTGGCTGAATTCTCCTATTAGATCTACGGGGTTCAGAACCATCAGAGGCGACTTTCCGAGAATCTTCGGGCCCTTTATCTTCAGATCTTAACTTTCCTGGAGTAGGCAAAATCTTTCCTTTTACATTCATGTCTTCATCGACAAAAGCTTTCTGCTTAGATGATACAACACCAGATTTATGCTGCACAGCTGACACTGGCTTATCCAACAAATTACTTCTCCCCAAGGTGTTCCCTTTATTTACTAGAGTCCTGAGATCTTGTAAAGAGTTGAGCGTACTTTCTCCACTGTTAATGACAGATTCAGAACCAACAGGCATATTATCTCTCTCTGCAGTATTTCTAGCTTGATTTTTCTTAGATCTTACATATTTAAGGTCTCTAGGCCTCAAGTCAGTGCCTTCTTTTACCTTGCCTTCAACTCTAATTGCACTTCTTGACAAGTTGGATGTTTGTGGCATCAAATATTTTGTGAATTTTATCGAATCACTCCTGTCATGTACCTTATCAGTTTTATCACTGGTGTAATGTTTGCTGACTTCCATAAATTTTCTTCTTTTTCCAGGCTTAGGAACGCCAATGACTACCCTTGAACCTTCTTTCTGGAGGCCAGCACTTTTCACTTTAGTATTATTTTCCTTTCTTCCGGCAGTTCCAATAGAAAAGATTTTGTCCCTTGCTTCCAAAGTAAGTTGTCTTGATTCATCAAGCTTCATAGGCTCATCCATGTGATTAGCTCTAGGCAGGTTTCCCAATATTCTCCCATCTATTTCTTGGCTATTTTCAGATCCAAGTCGGCCTATCTTTTGCCGTTTCTCAAGTGGACTATCGCCCTAACAATCATCACAAGATAAAAAAAATGATCTAATCTGAGCTCATGATTTTTTACCATTATCCAGAAAAAAAAAACAAAAATTCCTAAAAGGATAGGACAAAGAGGAGTAAACCTCATAGGAACTCACTGTTTGTTTCTCTCTAGCACAGGTCCATTTTGACCATTGACCATCCTGCCAAATGAGTGATGGTCTAAGGTTCCAAGCTCTAACGATTGATGAATCACCTCCAGCACCTGTAGTTTGGTAGATTAAAAACAAAATTCAAATGTTCATACATAATAGAAAAAAGGAAAGACTAATCAAGACTCATGCTAGTTAGCAAAGGAAAACTTCATAGTATGCCTCTTAAATAAATTCTCTAATTTATGGATCTTCCATATTTCAAGATTCTTTTTAATATGAGCTAAATCAGAAAGTGAGGAAATCATACTGAAATGATGAAATCTTAATACGAAAGTTCATCAAAAGTTCCATGGTCAGAACTTATATAGAAACCAGTCCCTGTGAAATAGCAAAATGCATAAATATGTCCTTGAACTGGTAATATTATAGATAATTCATGGATCATGTAAGTACTACATATACTCCTTTTCTTTTGGAGGTCGAAGGGAGGGGATAAGCCCGTGTACCGCATACTCTTTTTTAAATGTGGAATATTATCAACACTAGGGTTGATTAAAAAATGCTGGTGAGTCAAATTATACAGCATGCTGTGCCTTGCTTAAGAGAAACTGGTTTGCCTTTTTATGGTTTCTGAGGGAGTTACCTATTTTATAAATTTTTTTGTATTCGACTGGTTTGCTTATTTCCATTGTTAATTTTGCTACTTTATATATAGAATAAGTACAAAAACATTAGCACAAGCACAAAAACATATTAACATACCTGGAAAATGAACAGTTAATTTTGTTTCATCCTCTTGGCTCTTCTCTGTGACAATCCCTTCCCACCAACTAAGGATGAAATCAAATACAAAAAGCTGATTTAGAATCACAGTGATCTGATTAATAATCCAGAGAGATCACAGCGAAAAATTTGTACTGGCCAAATGACCAACAATCACAGAAAAAGCAAATTGATCTACAATGATAAAGCAACATTAATCAAGATGGTTGACAGTGATCTGATTAATAATCCAGAGAGATCACAGCGAAAAATTTGTACTCACCAAATGACCAACAATCACAGAAAAAGCAAATTGATCTACAATGATAAAGCAACATTAATCAAGATGGTTGCAAGCTAGAAGACTTGCAGGTTAAATGCAAAAATTAGATAGACAAAAACTCAATCGAAATAAAGTGGACGTGAAAATGTGTTTGGGTATGATCATCGATAAAGTGGATTATATTTGCTACAACATCATGACAACAAAACAAATAAGCTAAATATGGTATCCCATCCTTCGAAATTAATATGTATGAAGCTATCTTGATCATAATTTGGGTAAGATTCCCTCAATAAAAAGACTATAGTCTGTCCCAGAAAGCATACTTAGAGTTCTTACACATTTATGCACCATAATTTATATATCACATGCTCTCAATATCACTATACCAATCTTAGACTTTGGTAGTTACTATTACAGTCATCACCATATTAAAGATTCCATAATTGACATATTCAGAAGCTAAGAGAACTCCCAACAATCGGCTCAGACATTGACTAAAATTTTGACTGGGTTATGCAATAAAATTGCATGGTTTTGATAGTACGTTGCTGGACATGGGAGTGGTTGACATATGCTGAGTCAGACATTGGGCACATTATTGACTTCACTGAATATTCTAGCTGTCATATAACCTTTCATAGCAATGTTCCTGTTACACTAGAAATTCTCCATTCAAAGACCACTTCACTTGCATCAGCCTTGTTTATTATTTGCATTGCAATGTGTTTTCCGCACTGATGTTGCTTTTCTAATGGCCTATTCTAGATTCTAATTGTTTTCTATAACTAGTCCAAGCTACAAAAAACAAGAAAAAATCAGCGAACATTCATTAATTATGCAATGGACAGAGACATTTAATCGTAAAGTGGCGATGGACTCTTAATCTCGACATCAACGTAACTAAAATAAATTTGGATGACTGCCCGTCTCAATAGCTATCCTTTTCCTTCTTGTCCAAACCTAAAAGGGTAAAGACGAACAAGAAGCATGCTTACCCATTACGCATCCATGCATCAACCCTGTCTCCAACTTCCCAAGCATAAGAACCTACAGCATCTCTGCGCCTTTTCCTTGTTCCTTCAGGTTTTGTTACAGTTATAGGATGAGCAACTCGTATTTGAGGAGCTCTATCATTATCATGTACGAGTGGAATCCACTCCTTGAGCTGTTCACGGCCTGCATGACAAGAACAACTTTGACATAAGAAAATGCTTAATAAGTCACTCAAGAATTCTGTTGAGTTAGATTTCACATAAGAATAAATAACATCATTTCATTTAAAGAAACATAAAAGATTAATGTCTGAATACTGTTCAGAAGCTTGGAACAATAAAAAACATAATAGATAAAGAAGAAATTAATCACTAAGAAAAAGAAATTCAGAAACTTGCATCAGGTGCTATAAAAGTCAAATATAATACGCATAGTTGAGTGCATATTTTACTTTCGTGGATCACAATTACCTTCGTTACCAAGATCCTTGTAGCAAATATATGCTTTACCATCTTCAAGATCAAGAACCCATGCAGAGTACCAAGCTCCTTTAAGGCTCTCTTTGTTAACTGAAACCTGGGACAATTAATTGGAAATTTACAAACAAAAATAGTTCATTAGATTCATTTAATCCATTAATCCATAAATTTTGTTAATTTAGGATTCATTTAATCTAGGATCTTCGAGGGCACAAATATAATTCATGCCAACTGAAGGAAAGCTAATCTAAATTCGATTAACTATTAGTTTTCTAACATATACATATATATATATATATATATATATATATATATATATATATAGGGGTGCATTAGGTGCAATCACAGCGTGTGTGCGACTAAACATTATTATAATACACATGGCTGCAAAAACAAGTTAGCCATAGTGTACGCATAACTACCCTGTGATTGCACCTGACTGCACCTAACTGTGATGGCACCCTAATTTTTTCCACATAAACAAAGGAAAATGCAATAAATTGTAATTCATTAAATCAAAAGAACAAGTATATCGCAGCATGAGGTTCAAAAGATTACTTATTAGATGCTTACCTCAACAAGCGATCCCTTCTGTATAATGCTCCTTTGCGTATTGTCTGATGAAAAATCTTTAGCAAGATCAGTGATTGTCAAATTTTTCAATGCACTCTCTGACTGTTGTCCTGTTCAAGTAAGAAGCCTTTACATTAATACACCTAGATCCCTCCATAAATAAAGCAAGAATCAGTAATAATTTGTGTAAAAGAGATATAGAAGTCAGCATACCTTCATTGTTTTCCTCTATCTGCATGGCTTGTTCATTATTTGCAGGTCTTTCTTCCGGATCAGAAACATTTTGTTTCTCTTTGTAGTTTGATGGTTGCTCATTCAAATGTGTAGTATGAATACCATGATCATCATCTAGATTTTCCTTTATCTGTGCACTATCAATTTCTCTAATATTACCTCTAGTTGCATGAACTTTCCAGTAACCTTCAGAACCTGCTTCTACCAATTCATGTATTGAGAAAGGTAAGGGATCACCCATAGCAATTATTGTTCCTGCCTGAGATACAGCTTCTGCTGCAAGTTCAGCAGCTTTCATTAAAGCATCCAAATTTTGTGCTCTTTTGGCTGCAGCAGAAGCTGCTTCAACCCTCTTTCTTGCAGCCTCACGTGCAGCAGATATGACTGAACTTCCATCCTTGGGATTGTCCTTTCCCTTCATAATGGAAACAGGATTTAACTTGGACAAATTATTTGCCGAATCAAGGCTTGTTTCAGAATTTTGAACAAGGCTTCCAACTGCGACTAAATCTACCGCTTCATCAGCCATCATTTTTGCCTGTAATGCAGCCTCCGACGCAATTTTAGCAGCTTCTGCAGCAGCCTTAGCAACAGAAGCAGCTGCTGCTGCAGCAACTGCTGCAGAGGCAAGTTTCTCTTCCATTTCTGATATCAAGCTTGACTGCCTTTGGGTAGCCAACTGAGCCCAAATACCTTCACTGTAGCTGACTGCAGCAGCAGCACAAGCAGATGCATTTTCGGCTTGCAGCTTTGACTGACCAACTTGTATGGAGGTCTCCTCTGACAAGAAATGAGTTGATGTGGCAGGGTGAGAGGTGGCTGAAACAATACTGGGAGATAGAATCATACTTGGAGGATTAGAAAATAAGCCAAAAGTTGGAGGAGCTGGTATATGCATATTAACAGTTGCAGAACATTCTGGTTGAGGTTGAGAAACTGAAGGTTCCACAGTTGCTGAAACCTTCTTCCTCCTCCTTGATTCTTGAGCATTGGATTCATTCTTTGAGCTTGCAGAAGCCAACAAATTCTTTTGTGTTTCAGCAGACAAAACTAAAGGTGTAGAAACATGTACATGGCTCTGATGAGGCAGCAAAGAACTAGGAGAATTCAAATGCATGTTGGATGAACAAGGTGCAGGTACATCCCTGACAGGTGTTACTTGGATCTTTTCAGCTTCCAGTACAGTAGAATATTGTGCCCTAGCATCAGGTGTAATATGTGATGGGAAAACCCAAGAAGCAGGATGAGGACTCTGGGATAACCAAGGTGTAGCGTTACTCGTATATTGACTGGCCTGTGTTGGTTGATATGGATGCACGGGAGATATGGATTGATAAAACTCCAAATGACCTCTAGATGGTAAACCATCATTATAAGACATACTCCACAAAGGTGATGGCAAAGAGGGAGAAAAATTCAACTCGGCTGAAGGTATCACCTTGTTAGAACTCCTGCCAACAGTGGAGCTAATGTTCTTGTCATGCACAGATTTGGAATTACTCATTTGCTCAGTAGTGAATGCCCCTACAAGTACCGATTAATCCAGGTTAATCAAACAAACGAACATGATTTCTTCAATTTCAAATTGAATATACACACCTGAGCTGGGACGCACTGGTGTCATGTAATGGTTCAAAGGTGATTTCTGATTCTGACACCTTTCTGAAGCAACACGCCATGCTCCATTCCATAAATTTCTTCCACCATCTACTTGAATACAGACAAAACCATACGAGTGATTAGAGACAAAGCAAAGGTTCATGATACAAAATTCTAGTATATATATTGCCTGAAATACCTACCAGCTCCTCCAAAGGCTGATATCATACATGCCTCATCAGGTGGGACACCTTGGCTGCAACAACACAGTAATCCATAGTTTAATATGCAATCTAATAAACTAAGAAGAAAACAAATCTCAATGAGGAATCTTAACTCACATAAGCGACCCATATACAAAAATCTGCGCACGTAATTGTACTTGCTGCAAATCTGTGAATGGCTGGTGAGACAATGCTACTGGAGAAATAGAAGTGCTAAGATCTGGCACACCAGATGTCGGAATAGATTGAGAACAGGATGATTTCATGGTAGTGCTTTCAGGACAGCAATGTTTCTCAATAACCTCCACTTGGGTCTTGCTTCTTATGTTTCTATCAGTGTTAGGTGATGTAGTGGAAGGGTTCCTTCCCCTTCCTCTGCCTTGCTTTGATGGTGACTTCTCTTTATCTTTCAAAATGCTTGTCTTCCTAATTGTATGGCTAGATGATTGCTTTATTTTGCCGTCATCGCTCATTTCATTAACGGTACTATGTTTACCACCTTTTCTTGATCTTTTCTGGCTTGCCTTAGAATTTTCTGCAGACAACTGCATGTGGATATAAATAAATACATAATGAAGAATTTAACAAAAGCAACAGGGAAATGATTGCTTTAGAGATAACATGTTAGAAATTGAAATGAAACAAAAACCGTAGAACAATTACCCTTCTATCAGATAATAAATTACCTGAGGCAACTCAGAGCGCTGCATCTCAGAACAAGGATTCAAATCCTTATCAGTACCCTTTCGAGGTGTATATACCACAGTCTGAACCTCAAATGTGAAACTGTCATCTTTAGGTGTAATATCCATGCACTTGAATTGATCAGAACTGCTTTTTACCTCAGAAGCAGCATATGTAGATTCTGAAAATTCAACATTGCCTTGGCATTCCTCCACCACTCCCTGAGGATACTTACTGCAACTGATGACAGTTGGTGATCCACAATTTTCATTTGAGGAAAAATAATTGCTGGCTACAGGATCCAATGAGCTGGACTCAATTTCATTTTCAGGCATAGTTGGAAGATTGCGCAGTTTTGTAGAATTATCTAATGCATGAACTGCAATGAAAGAAAAAAAGAAGTCAACATGATATTGCTTTATATTTCATCCAATCTTATCTTAGAGGAAATTGCAAATAATTATATACACGAAAGTTTAGCAACCTATTTCATGGACTAACATTTCATATTCCACAGAATACAGGATATGAAGAAACTGATTGCCGCACAAAGTGGGTATATGCTGCACTGTTTTTCTGCTTCTTTTTCTAAGAAATATAATTCACTTATGAATAGTTAAAAAAAAGATTAAGGTTCCAAGATGTTTTTAAGAAGCATAGACATAAAAGATATATTTAATGCCTGCACTAGTTTCTCATAGACAATAGCTGCAAATTGAGAAAAAAGGTATTTCCAACCATATATATACTAATTCGAACCATCAAGAGAAAAACAAATTTCCAACATATTCTGATCTACCAGCAAAATGGCAGAAAGATTTACGTTCTACATCTCAAGGTCACAATACTTTGGAACAAATTTAGGTTCCAACATTGGTGAACACAGGATGACTGCATGGTTTAATCAACCTTTAAACTTTTAAGAAAAAAGTCTGTGAAAACTTACATAAAGGTTAAATATTCATAAAACTATATGCAAGATTATGGCATCTGAATATACTACGAAACAATAATAACAAGTATCCACCATTGGCTTCAGTAGAATTCTGTGTTTGGTAAATGGGCATTGGAACTATATTATCTGTACCTCCTTGATGTGTATCTTTGCAATGATCAAGAGAAGATTCCCCTGGTGGCAAGCCGAACTCCTCACCAGTAGAAGACTCTGTTTGAAAACAAAAGTTTTTTGTCTATTCAACATTGGCAGAGGAATTTATATCTTGCAAACGAAGGTATATTCAATCCAACATAACAGATGCCATCAGAACCCTTTTGATTCACAAAAGTTAGGCAACTTGATAAATAGGTGCTCGTAAACTGTGACCAAATGAGAATGCTAAACATCAGGATAGCATAATGGGAGTCCTTTAGAGGGAATGGAGCCTTTTTCAGAAAGACCATTTAAGGACAAAAAAAATGCAAGTGGTTACTGAAAACATAAGTACCTTTTGTTCGGAATGAAAGCAATCTTGCATTTTGGATTCAATAATGAGATGCCTTTCTTACATGTTGAAAAACAGTAAAAAGGACATACAACCAAAAGAAAAAAGTGGAGCAGGCACAGGAAGAAACATGGCCAGTGATAAATAGCCAATTTTAATTGGATTTAGATAGCATGACCCATATTACCTAAGTTAACCAGTCAAATGGGCTGTCATTGTTCTAAAATATTCCCTGCTATATGTTTGCAAGATAACAAAAGCAGCCTGCTGCTGTAAACGAATTAAGAATGCTATGCAATATGCTACCTTGTTTTGTACATAAAACTTGGCATGGAACTAAGGAAACTTGAAATAACAGAAAAAAAATACCCTTTCCACTTGGGACATTCTTAGTTAAGGAACTAGAGGAAACAGCGGCAGGCACTTCATCAAGTAGTCGTGGTGTGTCAGTGGTTCCTAAATTATGCTTTCCAACAGATGATAAGATGTTTGTATCCTTATTGCAATCTGATGCAGGTGGGGACACTATGGCTGCTGCTGCTTCCTTTTCTACAACTACAACAGAAAACAAATATTTAGAATGTAAATGCTAAAGCACTGTTGCATTGTTAGGGAAATGTGACATGACACCTAGGAGGCAAGGCCAGCAACTACTCAAAAAAATGTGCACTCAGCACTTTAGCCTGTAACATGTCACATACACAAATTCAGTCTTATAACACACCTGCTTGGCCCAATGCTGATTCCTCCAATGATGAATCATTCATTGCAATGTCAGTATTATCAACTCTAGACAAAGCAGTTTCCAACTTTTCTGAAAGAACAGAAGAGTTGTGATTGAAATATGTTCCATATGAACTTAATGATGACATATTGTTGCTATTTCCAGAAACAGAAATCACCAAGCAATAGCAAGCTCTCTTTAGATTGAGCAACCTGATTACCTGTATCAGAAATTGGAGCTGATTTGCCATCATCAGAAGATGAAATCTTAACATCCAAAGCAGGGGCCTCCGTGATGATAGCATCTTCTGAAGCATCCAATTCCACATTGGACTTGTCATTGACAACTGTTGGTGATTTGCAATTGTCAGAAGAAGAAATCTTAACATCTGAAGTACGATCCAGGTTGATTATAGCATCATCTGATATGACCAATTCATCATTGGAATGGTCGCTGATTACTGTCATACAATCATCAACACTCTTTTCCTTCATAGTAGGTTCAGGACTACTAGAATTCAGAGGATCGACCCTGATATCATCATTATCAGCAGCAGGTGTCCTTGTTTCGAGCGAGGTGAGTGTTGAAAATAGAGGATCCACCACCCTCTCAGATGAACTGCTTAACTCATTGCAGATCTTAGTAGATAAATGCATCTCAAGCTCTTGAATAGCTCCAGCTGCTTCGCATGTAGCAGGTTGTCTTTCTTCTCCAGAACCAGCCATATTAGTATTTTTAGTCGGTGAACTACTTAAATGGAGATTATCTTGTATCACAAGACTAAATTCTTTAGATTCTTCAGTTGTATAAGAACACTTATTAACATTTTGATCACCGACCTCAGCAGTCTCCTTCTCAGCACTCTCATCTCCAAGTATCACCATGGAAGCAAACTCCTTTGAGCAACTGTCTTGCTTCACCGCTTTTACCTGATACGGAATAGATTCCAGCAGACCTTCTGAATTCTGAGAGAAGAGGGAATCATTGTGTCTTTCGTTCAGAGAGATTAAAGAATCAGTCAATGACTCCAAGTTTGAAGAAATAGTTGTTTTGCAAGCATCATCATTAGCATTGTGCACTTCAAAATGCTGATCACTGACTGTACCTTCACCAGAATATATATGATTCCCTACATTCAACTCATCATTAGGAAGCAGATCCAGTTTCACACTCACACTCATGTCATGAACACTCTCCGCTCTTTGCTCAGACAATGATTCTTTTGTCAGGTTATGGGTCACAGTATTTGTAACATTAGTGAATGCACCTGAAGGATCATCTTGAACACTACTGCAGCCAAGAGAACCTGCACTCACAGTAGTATCACTCTTTGCAGCAAAACCAGAATGATCAAACGTACTGTTTAACACAGATGAATTATCTGTTGGATCATCGCTCTGAACCATTTCAAGAACCTCATGATCATTTAAACACTCTTTGATTGCATTTGATGTTGCCTTTAGCTTCACATCATTGATGTGCGGGGTGGCACAAACCTTTTCAGAAGAATCTGCTTTCACATCTAGTAAACTCAAGTCTGATTCAATTTCTGGCACTCCCCCTTTAAAATTTTGAGAAGTATATCCCTCATGTTGCTGCACTCTGACTACATCTTCATCCTGACACTTATTGGGTGCAAGGGTAGGATCATTGTGCAAATTAGCTTCCATTTTACAATCAGTTGAATCATCCATAGTGAGTGTATCTGAATCTTTATTATTGACGTTCTGGTTTAGCATATCATCTTCTCCAACAGATTTCAATAACATTTCAACAGATTCAGATGATGTAGCCTCAGACCATATGTTGTTACGCATAGATATTGAACAAGATTCACCAGCATTTGAACTGAAATTTATAGCACTGTGTCTACCTGAAAACTCTTCCAACCAATTGGTTTCTTGACCTTGCATACCAAGTAAAGCCTCTGTCTCAGCTAAACTGTCAAATCTCAGTTGGATTTGAAGATTATCATCAATGTCAAAGTTAGGAAGAGAAAAAGACCGTAAATTTTGAGGAAATCTGTTATTGTCCTCCCCAACTAATTGAAAATTCTGGTTCTGAAAGTCATTATCATCATAATCCATGGATGTATTCCTGGAAGTTTATAATATCATATTAATAAAACAAAGTAGCCAACATGATCTGAAATTACAAATAAGGTTTTTTTTTCCTTTCTCACATTAAAAACATGCAATCCAAATTAAAAGGAAGCATGCATATACATCGATTTTTACATAATTTTATTCATGAAACAAAACATTAGAGACTAAATTATGAGATGGAAACTGATAAACTGAGAGGCATGCAAGAACCCTTTAAACAACTACTCTAATAAAATGAACCATGTAGAGAGTCTAAAATCCAAGTGTAGGGTTGTCAAACAAGATATAAGAGGCTGAAAACAAAGCTAGGAGCTCCATCAATGTATTTATAACCCAAAGGTTGGTTGCCTACAATAAAAAAGCTAGTGATTAAAAACATAGATTAGTGGAACATTGTGAATTGTAACTACCCACTATTACATTAATCCAAGTGGAAAACATTAGTCAATCCACCCCCACACCCTCCTAAAATCTTGCCTTATCTTCAAAGTAAAAAGAAGGAAATTGATTGATAATTTTATGCAGGTTCAGTGTCGTTGTGTACAAACATTGAACCCTCTATCTTAGTGTGCAGACCTCAGAAGGACTTTTAGACCACCATGAATTTTCAGCTTAAAATTCTTTTTTCTTGTGAAAAGAAATTTCCTCTACTGTTCGCATGAAAGTTGGTTTCTCCTAAATGAATGTTACTTCTTTGTATCAAACAAATGAAAACTGTTGAGTTTGTAAGTGTGCATTGACAGCTAAAACCAACGAAAAGGAGATAGGAATGTGTGTGGATACTCTCAAAAGGAAAACTATCGCTCGCCTTACTCTTTACTCACAAAAGTGAGGTGATGTACGATGTTCTCTATATAGCACCTCCGCCTTTGAAAATAGTGCGATTATGCTAAAGCCAAATGGCCCAAGTGACTGCAAAAGACATCAATCATGGCTGCCTCCACTCAAGGCCACCCCACATGGCCAGTCATTGTAATGAAATCCCAAAGGCATATGTTACCCCATAGCCAGGCCCACTCATCCGTCCTGGACCCATTCGACATGTGTCGCATGATCCTGATATGAAGTGTTAGCAACTTCGTGGTGTGCTGGTCTGATAAGCCAAAACTAAGTTGAGGCTCCTACTCTGCCAGAAGACATCCAAAACATTGATATCCAATGATAGAGCCACCAACCTAGGAAATGTGTCTGAAAGTGAACCTCATTACCCACTCATGCCTTCAGAAGGAAAAAGCAGACCCAAACCTGATGGAGGCATAGAGGAAAGGCCGCACGAGGGAAATGATCCTCGATACACCACGCCAAAATGATGATGCCCCTCTAACGAGGACCGAGTGAGACTACCATGAAAGGACCAACCATACTGTCCAAAGAATTTTACACACCATAAATAATTGTCCAGATCCAATATTTAGACCAACCCATTGCGTGAGAAGGGCACGATTGATCAAGCGGAGATCTCAAACTACACGACCTCCATCAGAGACAAGCCAACAATTTGCGCCGTGCATCTAAATGGATTCTTCCATCTTTCGGAATTACACCCCTGCCAAAAGGAGTTCCTCAAGGAGTCAATGTGCTGCACCACCTGTGCTGACATCCACAAAACTAATATGTAATAGACCATGAGGAAGGAGAAGTCTTATCCAAGGAGGACCAGACGACCTCCTTGAGAGAGAAACTTCAAACTGCAGCCACGCAGTCTGTACTCCATGCACTCAGCAACTGCAGTCCATCCATGCAGTCCAATGTGAAGAAACCCATATGTAATCGGTAGTGAACAAATCAATGTGTGTACCTCCCAGCATCATGCCAAAATGAATGAATGATGGGTCATGATTTATCTATAGGTCAGAAACTGCATCAAATGACACAAGAATGACGGATGGCTCAATGAGAACGGATGGCTCAATGAATAATAGTGTGTCATCTGCGTACTAAAGGAGAAACCATCCACAATGTCCTGCCCAAACAGGTGAAAAAGTGCATATGGTGAGAGCATCAGTCACCAATAAAAAGGGCATAGGAGCAAAAGGGCAACAACAATTGGAAAATTGGATCAAAGATTGAACTAGGTGAGTTGGCATTGGGTGGGGAAACGAAAGAATCATTTTGGAGGTTTGCGGAACAAAGGTTCACCATTTTAGCTACTCATCAAAAGACACTAAACAATTGAGTAGCTAATTCTTACTGAAACATAGTTAACTCATTGTCCTGAGTGCGAAACCCTAAAAAACAGCACACAGTCCGTTCTCAGACTTAAATGATTGGAAAAATAAGGAAACAAAGTGGCCTAGGAAAAAGATTCAGCCTAAAACAAGAACATTCTTACATCACAAACATTCAAAAAATAACAGGGCATGAAAAACATAGAGGTGTCTTCTTAGCTCAATAATGAGGGCGGTTTCTTAGCTCACTAACGAGCATTAGTCCTCGACTTTGCATTATCATACGAGTATCTAACTGGTTTTCTAACACCGTGCAAAAGAACAACAGCTTCACAGTCCATCTTGAACATAAATAATCTAAATCTTAAACCTTATTTCGTTGGAGAGATTCCCAAATAGCATAATATACAAAATTCCTAGACGAAAACATGTCTTCCAATCCAAGATGACCCCATGAAAGCAAACAACCAAAAAAAAATCCCTCTATGCGCGAACTATCACCTTCCGAACCCATGAAAGGAAGCTAAAGAGGAAAGAATGCTACGAGTACCAAAGAGAGAGTACAGTGAAGGGCGACGCAAAAGGAAAGAAATGCTAAGAGTACCAAAGAGAGAGTGCTCAGGCTTCTGCCGCCCTCCATTCGGAGAAGAATACGTAGCCTCCGCTTAGCGTCCGGACCTCAAACCCCACGGCGATCCGTGGTCTCATCTCCCGCGCGCCGCGGCGGCACCAACTCGCACGCACGCGCTCGAGCTCGAATCGACGCGAGGAGGGATCGAGAAGGGGGCGAGTTAAAAGGAGAGGCGTCCCTCGAACGCGGATATCCCCAAAACGGTCACGGCTGTGGGGGGAAATTACAAGAATGCCATCCCAGCACTTGTGCGACACGTGGCGGGTTTCCATGGGTGGTTGGTTCGTGAGATGGTATTTGGATTGGTGTATCGGCGGGCGTTCGGAGCAAACAAAGGTTTTACTTTTTAGAGCCTATTTAAATACTATGTGACGAATTATTATTTTATAAATAACAGTTTGACACTGAATTTTATCGTATAAAAATTTAATATATTAGATGAAAAATATTGTATAATAATTATTTACTTCTATATTTATTTGATTTCAGTAATTTTCTTTTTTCTTCATTTTCCCTATTTTTTTATAATTATAACGTTTTTTCAATTATAACTATAACGTATTTTTGAAAATATAGTCAAATAAAAGTTTTTTTATGATGACAAATAAAATTATAGTAAGACATTTTTTAAAGCGTCAAATTAATTTATAAATTTTTTAACAGTCTCTTAATCTTTCTTGATTAATAATGTAAGGAAATCATATTTTTTTAATATTAATTTAAAATTTTGATCTTTTTTATTTAAAATTTGACTAGCAATCTTAGGATTTTTTTTTCTTTTTTACAATAATAAAAGGGAAAACCCTATTGAGATCTTCATCTTTTTCTTTAATTTATCCACAATCAGTTGAATCAACCGCTAATAATAATTAATTAATTAATTCTATAAATAAGGATTTTATTTTAAATATTGATATTATAGTACAACAAAGGTTTAGGCCCTTTAGGGCCTATTTAAATATTATGTGACAAATTATTTTATAAATAACAGTTTGACATTAAATTTTATCGTATAAAAATATAACATATTAGATAAAAAAATATCATATGATAATTATTTATTTCTATCTTTATTTTATTTCAGTATTTTTTTCTTTTTTTATTTTTCCTATTTCTTTTATAATTACAACGTATTTGAAAATATAATCAAACAGAAGTTTTTTATGACGTTAAAAAATTATAGTAGAACACTTTTTATAACGTAAGAAAATTTATAAAATTTTCTAATTAATCTTTCTTGATTAATCATGTGAGGAAATTATAACTTTTTTAAAATATTAATTTAGAATTTTTATTTATTTTTTTAAAATTTGACTCGCTATCTTAGATTTTTTTTCCCTTTTTTACAATAATAAAAGGGAAAACCCTATTGAGATCTTCATCTTTTTCTTTAATTTATCCACAATCAGTTGAATCAACCGCTAATAATAATTAATTAATTAATTCTATAAATAAGGATTTTATTTTAAATATTGATATTATAGTACAACAAAGGTTTAGGCCCTTTAGGGCCTATTTAAATATTATGTGACAAATTATTTTATAAATAACAGTTTGACATTAAATTTTATCGTATAAAAATATAACATATTAGATAAAAAAATATCATATGATAATTATTTATTTCTATCTTTATTTTATTTCAGTATTTTTTTCTTTTTTTATTTTTCCTATTTCTTTTATAATTACAACGTATTTGAAAATATAATCAAACAGAAGTTTTTTATGACGTTAAAAAATTATAGTAGAACACTTTTTATAACGTAAGAAAATTTATAAAATTTTCTAATTAATCTTTCTTGATTAATCATGTGAGGAAATTATAACTTTTTTAAAATATTAATTTAGAATTTTTATTTATTTTTTTAAAATTTGACTCGCTATCTTAGATTTTTTTTCCCTTTTTTACAATAATAAAAGGGAAAACCCTATTGAGATCTTCACTTTTTTCTTTAATTTATCCACAACCAATTGAATCAACACCTAACAATAATTAATTATTTCTATAAATAAGGATTTTTTTAAATATTGATATTATAGTATGACAAAGTAATAAAACTGTAGAAGAAATTTATTTGTAATGCTCTAATTTTATAGATAACAAATATTTTGGTTTCTGTTCTTCCGTCAGGTGGAATTGAGTGCGATTGAGACGAACTTATTTTGGTTCATTGAGAACAAAAAAAAAATTAATTTCATCTCCGAATCGGGAAGGGGACGTTCTGATCAAAATTGAGATTGCTCCGAATTTATTTGTTACATCTTCTATTTTTATATTATAATATATATTTAATACTTAGAAAGTTATTAAATATAATTAATTACCAGATTTAGGTTGATAAAGCTTGAGCTATGTTTGTTTTGATGAAAATATTTTTTTTTCAGAATTAATTTGATCACTTTTTAGTGTTTGATAACTTAAAAAATATTGATCAATATGAAATTAATTTTTGATAGATAAAAATGAAAGTTAAATTTTGAGAAAATCATTTATTTTCTAAACCATGTTATTTTATATTTTCAAAATATAAACCAAACACATAAAAATAAATTACTTTTCTTATATTCACATTTTCAATAAATTATTTTTTTAGAAATTGATTTTTAACAAAAGAAATTGGAGCCTTAACTGGATTCAAAATTTTCATGGATATAATTTAAACTCGGTCAGGATTCGATTTGGCCATTTTTTGAATAGTGAGACTGATGAGCCTACGGTGACGCCCTTGAAATATTTCTATTTTCTTTCAGAAATTGGCAAAAGAACACTGTAGCTCCTCTACTGTGCGGCTCAGAGCTCCCGCGGCCCACCGAACACGCGCGTCGATACGTGGCCTCGACGACTCCGCCGAGAGAAAATATAAAAGGGTTTGTGGTATTTTCTCTCTCCAAGTGTTCTCACTCTTCTCTCTCTGTTGTTGCAGGCGCTAGGGTTCCGATGGCTTCCTCGTCTCCGCCGATCGCTCCGCTGCCGCCGACGTCGATGTTGACGGGAAGACCTCAAGACCTGCAAGAGTGGATGGAGACAGCAACAGGAGATGAAAGAGGAAAAGAGAGGCCGATGAACTCGACGGAGGAAAAGAAGAGGGATTCGAGCTCCCGGCGGCTCCTCTACTCTTATTTCAAAGATATCCAAAAGATAAGTGTTTCTTTACATATCCTCTTCTATTTATACCCTCCTCTAATTTTTGGTTTTATTCGGATTTCTTCTTCTTCGGATTTGTTTTTCTTCTCCGTCTTTCTTCGGCAGTCTTCTCTGGTCTTCTCCGGTCTTCTCCTCAGTCTTCTTCTTCGGTTTCCCTCGGCAGTCTTCACTTTGAACTTTCTGACACTTTGATCTCCGCCTTTGTTTTCACATCTCAAAGTCTTTGAACCGCTCCGGTTTCCTTCTTACTCTCCTTCTTCTGTTTACTCGACTGCTTTCTTTTCCTGTATTTTCCCCTTCTGCTTCACTATGCTTTTTCTGCTCTTCCTCTGTTTTCTCCGTCTGCTTCACTGTGTTTTTCTGTGTTTTCTTCTTCTTCCTCCATATTTTCTACTGCCACTTCTATTTCTTCTGATCATTTCTCCTCTGTTTCAGGTGTTTTTGTCTCTTCATCTGTCAATTTTTCCGATTCCGCTTGCTGAGGTATAACAGAGACTCGTTCATAATAAAAATTTCATCAGCTACTTTTCTCCCTAAAGTGTCGGAGGAAAAAAGTATTATTCAACGAATAAAAGAATAACTAGACAAAAGACGAAAGTACGTGGGAAAGATCCTATAATTTTTGTTGCCTTTTTATAATGATCCATTATTCCCACAATGATATATTATTTAATATATTTTAATCATATAATATATATATATATATATATATTCATGAATAATGTAAAATTAACAATATTAGTTATTATGTAATGATATTTTAAAACATGCTATTATGTTACTTAAGTAGGGAGCATCATGCTATCTATATTTTTAACTGTAAGATGCCTACATTTTTAACCGTAAGATGCATAATATAGGGTGGATAGATTTAGGAGAGAGAAAATTTAATCTTCACCGTAGATTTAACATCCTACCATTGAAAATATAGATAACATGGTGCTCCCTACTTAACTAGAGAGCATCTACATTGAACTCATTTTATATACTATTATCATCTTTTTTTTTGTGATGGGTATACCCCATCGGTGTCCAAAGCTACTAGCAGCCGACTAATCCGGTGTTCGGACGGGTGGCGGCGAAGGAAAATCCTGACCGAAGTGACGACTCTAGGGCTCGAACTCGGGGCTACTAGCTCCCTCGTCCCTCAACTCAGGACACAAACCCGCTAATCATTTGTGTCAACCAACCTTGATTTACTATTATCATCTTTGTTAGATAGTTATAACATATAGTTTTTTATTGTTTTAGAAAATGTTTAACTTAATATTTGCACCCAAAAATCTCTTCTTATTTTTCTTCATACTTTTTCAAGAAATCAATGTAGCTAGAAAACTGACTTATGGACACAAATAGAGTTAAAGGTCACATGATCAAATATTAATTTACTTTTAAAAATGAGTTTGACCAGCTTATGAAAATTGTTGACAAACAACAAAAAAAAAATGTTGTTTCATTGCTTACATCATGTCATCACAGATACAATTGGGTGCTTGACTCAACTTTCATTAGCTGTTTAAACTATCCAAACAAAGTTTCATGAAGTTGTGCACAATATGGATTCAGAGGATGAGATTCAAAGAAAGTATGTGGAGAAATATACAAAAAATGATCTACTGTCTATTCTTCCTTTACTTTGCCATTTATCAGCTCCCATATTGAACATTGTAAGGTATCTTCTCTACCAAGTCCTTCGCAATCGCATAACTGAACCTTGCATCATATGGTAGCCATTCGACGAACTGCGAGGCCTTCCTTCTGCAATTTGCATCCCTGCATTTTTTTATTGCCTCATGCAGCTTCATGTCAACGTTACCACACACCCATTGGAGCAGGCCATCGCAGTCGATCGATACCTCTTTTGTGTATCTATGAAGAACTTTTGGAAGAACCACTTTTCTTGATTTCTTGATCACTATGTTTTGCTGCAGAAACTCTTTCTTGGCATTCTCCAACTCTTCTGTCACATTCTTCGCCGTGTAGACCCTCAGCTGCAGGTTTGTGACAGCATGAGATGTCTCTTTCTGTGTCGATCAGTGGATGTTAATGAAGTGGTGAAAGAAGAAAAAGATTACCATGGGATCTGAAGAAGCTCCAGTGCATAGGCCAAAGAAAACAAGGGGTTGCAGCTTGGTCACATGACCATGGAAGTGCTTTTCATCTCCACATTTCTTCCTCATTGTGTTGGAAAATATTGTTTCAAGCCACTGCAGACATAGTGGATCACAAGAATACATTATGCAGCAGGGAAAACTAACAGCATCTTGATGTTCATTCTGTGTATCCTTTATGCGATAAGGATCATGAACCATCAGGATGGCAAGAATTTGAAACTACTAATGCAGTGTGACAATAGTTAGAACCTACACGGCCCGTTCGAGTTGTGCGGCAATGTAAGATGGAATACTCAATGGAGTTTGCAGTAATGATTTGCCCTCCAATTTTATAGGCAGCCTGCGAGAAAACACAAGCTCAGATGGCCATATATTAAAAGGATTTTTCTATTCTATACTTCAGTGTCAGAAAGTAGAAACAAAACCTTGTTTAGGAAACAGAAAAGGTGACAAAAAAAGATCAAACGCCCATTTATCTAGATTTTCTAGTCCATGTAGGAGATTTTCGAGCAGTTATGCTGCTCACTTAACAGGAATTATAAAAAAAGAAAACTATCTCAAATTCACGTTGTTATTGATTAAATTGAGCATGCAAGTGTAATTAGTATATGCAGTCTATCCTTATGGCTTCATTTAGATTAAGTGTTCTTGAAAATTAACTATGATACAAGAATGAATTCTTCTAAAATTTTGAAAAACTGCACAACCAAAGAGCAACCATATTTTAAAGAAAAACCGAGTTCTTTCTCACCTTATTAAACAACACCAGCCTTCTCAGAAAACTGTGTGGAACTCCATATATTAGGTACGCCTGTAAGGAAAAACCATATTGAGCATTTAACAGAGGAGAAAATCAAGGCTGTGTGAGTTAGTGAACATTTAGGTTGTACATGCATAATAAGAGAATTGTAGATATTAATCCAAAAAGCCAAATTTTCATTGCTTCCCAACTTGCTCAAATCTACTCTTTCCAATTGCTCCACCAGACACCTGAAATTGAAGCCAGTTTAAGTGTTAAAAGCTCTCATATCAGTTATGACCATTCTGCATAAAAGCACAAGATATCTAAATAAAAGGAAAGCAAGATAAGCCCGAAGAGGCCAACCTATAATTGTTTATAGTATCAGATGCACATTGAGAATGCTTGTTGATTGACAGAGAAGATATTTCGATGATAGATCCTTCAGACCATACATTGTCATCTCCAACATTTACGCGAGGAAGGACAATACTGGTAGATGATCTTGACAAGAAGTGCACATGCGCCTTTTCTGATTTTTTATTTGCGCAAACATATATGGTAGCCATGCATCTGATCATCTCTTCAGATATTTTGCTCGGGCACTGATGTAGATGATCCTTCAAAGTCCGTGCCAAATAACTCTGATCAGAAGTCTGTGACTTCTCCTGAAAAAACTAAAGATTCATCACAAATTGTCCCAGTCCAAACTAGAGCTTCTATTTTTAAGAAAAAATGTTTTGGTAATACAAAACATGAGAAGAAAAGTTTCCTCATAAGAAATACTAGATTTATAGACTCCAAAGATATTTGTGAAGTATTTGGAAGAATATGTACAAGATGAACTGAAATATGGGCATCATTGTGCAACTTTGCAATAAAAATACAATGCATAAGCTACAGAAATTGTCATCAAAAGTGAAAGCCGTGCGAAAAAACAATTAAACCAACGTATGTGCCAAAATTTTTTTAAAGAAGATGAAATGCATAGCAGTTAGTTCAAAGTAAGAGACTGGAAAACAACTGAAAAAAAGGAGACTAGAAATGTGAAAAAGCTGAAGTTATTATTTCTTTTTGCAGTACCTTCATACAATCTGACTCATCGTTTCCAACATGAAGATTCATGTCTCCACTCAAAACCAATTCGTGTTTCATTTTGGTCTTAGACAATGCGTTACTTATTGTGGACTCTTTCAGCAAAGCTGACACCTGGGATGGCTGTACTGGCAACTTCATGGAGGAACAAAAAGAAGTGGAAACTATGCTTGGGTGCTTCTTGATTGCATTCTTTGGGCGTATAGGTGAAACCATGCCTGAACTTGGGGCTGTCGTGGGCTCACTAGCACATTCATCAAAGATACTTCTATAGAGAGAAAGAACATGTTGCTCACGCTTTGCTATCTCTTCTTCAAGTAGCTCAATCTCTTCAATTAGATCCCTGGTCTGGTGCAATGAAGATCTATTTAGAATCTTACTAGAAAAAGCCAAAAAGGCAGTCATTCACATTGATAAACTGCAATTTTGTGTATGTCTGGCGGCCATTGTCGAAAGAACGGACTAAGAGGGTCAGCTATCTAGCAAACTTTCCTAATAAAATGCCGTTACTAGCATTTGAGCAGGAGATAACATGCTAAATTAAGCTTATTCTTTTCCTCTCTAACAAGCAGGCTTGTTAAATCTGTGAGAACTAAGGAACAATCTTAGAGTTTGAAGAGAGGTGATCTATAGAAGACTTTTGTGTGTGTTTAACTAAGATTAGCATTTGAGGCCTCATTTATGCTAATATCATACTTTATAATCACGCATCATTTTCTCGATTACTGACAAGATTGAGCTCGGCAATTTGTGACAACTTACATAGGCACAAATCTTATATGTATATTTCTAGAATCAGTGAGGAAAAATAGGCATAGACACATAAAACAAAACAATTTTTCGGAATGTCGAACCTACATTATCTTTCAAGAATGCTCTACTCTTCAGTGTAGTGTTGACAATACTCTCACTTGAATCCTGATTGGATAAACGTTGGTTGCCATAAGACCTCCTTACTCTGAATAACTTTTGTGACTCCTGAAAAAGAAAATATACCTTTTTCATGGATAAATACATCTTACTAACTAGCCCTCAAATGGATGTAGCAGCTCAATTGTTGCAAATCATGTAATATATCACCTGATTCTGACTGTAACATTCTTCCATGTTGCGTGAAGCTTCACATCTGTTAGAATCTAGGGTTTTATCTGAGGCACTGCAAGGAAACCCAAAATTATGTGTTTGAGTAAATTGATCAGAACACGGTGGAGGATTCACCCTCCCAATATTTGCTACTTGCCATTCAGTAAACAGCAACAATTTCAAAGTTCATTCAGTAATTGTTCCTGAACAAAGGTTGTACAGGACACTGAACAAGCATGGAAGAAGCTGTCAACATTGCCTAATGCAAGAAGTGAACTAACAGAAGAAAAAAAAATGCGAAAGAGACCTTTTAGATCGCCTGTGGTTCGTAGAAGAACAAGCGTAGGAGGACGAGACAGAAGAGGAAGCTCCAGGTTTCTCCTTGGTGGCCATTGCTCTATCAATTGCTCAGCAGAAGAAGCTTCGCCTTGCTCATTCTTGTGGGACTATATGTACTTGGACCAAGCACGCAACTTTGTGCTCAGAACAGTAACGCATATTGGCGACGGCCAGCGCAGTGTGAGAAAGAGAGCTCAACTTGGAGTTGCCAGAGAGCAATGAATGCTGAGGAAAGTGTGGACTGGGGGTTCAGTCCGGAGGTAGTTGCAGGAAGTTAATGGCGGGATTTAATGTACCTGACAGTATTCGTCACTGTTTTCTTCATTTTCTTGTTCTACTTCACATTTGCCTTTTACTGTATGCAGGCCTGGAGAAAAAATAAATAGAGCTGCTCTCCTAGTTAAGTAGATGTTATCTAACTCTTTAAGATATTAATCAACGTTGTAAAACCTGATTCGGACGTCGACCCGGATAGCCTAACGGGTCAGGTCGAATCGGTCGGACCAATTAAACCGGATGGTCAGACCGGATAATAATAAATTGATACTATAAATTATAAATCAAAATATATGATAGTATATACTACTAATTATAAGAATATAATATTTTTTAATCTTAATTCACAATCTAAAGTTTATAATAGTGCTTAATGACTCAAGAAAATAATAATTATTATTAAATACTAATATATTTGATTGATTTACTAAGTTTTTTATTTAACATAATAATATAGAGTAATCATCATTTCAAAATTTACTTGGCAACTTAGATCATGTAGATCTTTTAAGATTTAAAAATTAAATTAGCTTTCTATTAATATTATTATTTGAAAAAAAATATTTTTTTTGCCGAGTTGGTCAAACCCGTCGGGTTGAACGGTTCATCTCGGGTTTTGACCGGGTTTGACCGGATCAAAGCGGTCCAACTATTGATCCGGGTTTGGTGTGACCCATGGACCGATTTAGGTCCCGGACACCAGTCCGACCGGTCTGACCGGCCGGGCCGGGTCGGGTTTTACAACATAAATATTAATCTACGATAAATATTAGATTATTTTTATCTAAACTTTTTCTCTCTCCTAAATTTATCCATCATAAATTTAACATTCTACGATTAAGGATATAAATAGTATACTTCCTACTTAACTAGAGAACCAAGAAAAAATATATTCACTAAGGGGTCGTTTGGTTCGGGATTAAATTTGAGGAGAATAAGTAAGAGAATAAAATATTTTTGTGTATATTCTAAATATTAATTATATTCTTATTCCATCTAGTGTTTGGATTGATATGAATAAATTTTTAAAATATATTATATTAGAAATAAATAATATAAAACATATTAATAATATAAACTTAATCATAAATAAGAATTTATTTTTTTCATTTATAATTGTATTATTTAAATAGTTATTATTTCTGGTAAATATAATAATTAATTATTTTGTATTAATTAATTAATGACATTATATAATCTCATATTAATAAATAATAATAAATGTAATAATATATATATTTAATAATAAATCATTTTTATTTCATTTAATTATTTACTATTTATGGTATTATAATAAATATTCCTTATTTGATTAATTAATTAATTAATAATATTATATAATACAATATTATTTATATTATCACATAGTATAAGTTAATTGAATGTCTAATTATAAATATATTTATAATCGGTGATCACAAAAATAATATAAAATAAATATAATATTATGTGTATAAAGACAAAAAAGGAAAATATGATTAAAAAGAAAAAAAAAGTGAGATAGAAGATATTCTTGCTTTTGGGAAGAATAAAAAAATGAAATATGTAGTTAAAATAGATGTTTTCATGTTTTTCGATGTGGTTTTTAGAAGAATAAATATATTCCTATTCTTATTGGTGTTTGGCCTTATTCTCGAAATAAGAAGTTATTCTCCTATTTATTCCCGAACCAAACGGGAACTAAGTTCATATAATAATTGAATAAATAATACTATATCATAAAGAGCTTTATATATTAATAGTAATAAGAATAATTATTAATAATAAGATTATATCGTCAATTGTATTAGTGAAAAGATTAGTTATAATTTTCTATTCATGTTTTTAACATGAAGTATATAGTATGATGAAAAATGTTTTCTTAAATGATTTTATAAAACTAGTGTTAGAAGGGTTCTATTTATATTTTTGGGTTAGTTAAGTACCTCCTCAATCATAGGATATATGGGAAATAAATTTTAAAAAAAATAAGAGAGAAAAAAATTAATATCTACTATAAATTTAACATTCTACGATTAACAATGTAGGTAATACTCACTATTTAATTAAGGAACACCTTCATTTTTTTCATAGTGAAAAAAAACTTAATCTAACATAATATTATAATTTGATTATTGAGTCTACAGTCGGAATAAGAGATAAGTATTCTTAAATTAATTTATGAAAATACATTTAAACCATAAAAAAGTTTACTTTTAAATACATAATAGAACAAAAGATGACACTTAATATAATATTTATACATACTTATACAAATGAACTTAAATATTTAAATCACTGAATATAATTTAATACATAATTTATATCGTTAAAATATTTAAGGATACATGTACTCGCTAAATAATTATTACATGTAATGTTGTTGGGGAGAAAATAATTATACAAGAACTTTTCAAAATCTTTTAGATCCCATACTCCATTTAGTCGTAGGTATATGCCAAGAAACAATTAAAAAGACTAGCTAAAAGATAACACTTGAGATTATAAAATCCCAAGCACATTTTGGGATTCTAATCCTTCGCCTCTACAAAGAAACAAATTCTTAGAAAAATGGATTGAAATAAAATTTTATTTTCATATACTTAGTATACATCTTAAATAAAAATGACTTAAAAATGTAAAAAAATATGACAGAAAAATGAACTTCCATTTAAAAAAGAATAAATTACTCTTAAAATATAATTTTATTTTTAATTAATAGAAAAATAATTTTCTTTTAACCAACACTTTTAGGTCACCAAACACTAAAAATTAGTGTAATAATTTTTTTTGAAAATATTTTTTTTAAAATAAAGTGAGCCTCTGATATTATTTATTTATTTGAGTATCAAAGAAGTTAGAAATTGATCGAAATATATAGAAGCAAAATATAAAAAATTGAAAGGAACTAAAATAATAAAAGATGATAATAAAATTTAAATTTAAATTTTTTAAGTATAAATCAAAATTAACAATAAAAAAATATATTATTTTTTTAGAATTTTGTATTTATTAATTTTAATTACTAATGTATATATGTATATATATATTTTATATGTCAAAGGAGGAAACAAAAATTAAATATATTTTTATTTATAAATATTTATTTATAAAATATATTATTTATAAATATTTATAAATATTTATTTTTCTTTATTTTTTATATTTTAATATACATAAATAAAAGAACTTCGAGCTCTCCTCCCAAAATCCTCTAAGTTTATCCCTGTCTCTGATATTATTTATTTATTTATAAATTTTAATATACTTATTAAGAATTTAATGCTTAATATCGTCGGAACCGGACCGGACCGGCCGGTTCGACCGATTCGACCGTCGACCGGGCCCTAGTCCGGTCCTGGTTCGACGGAAAAATCGGGTAAGGAGTGGAGCGGTCAAAACCGGTCAAGAACCGGAAAAAATAATGGTCGAACCGCTTGAGTCGGTCATTTTCAGTGAACCGGCCGGTTCAGCAAAAAAAAAAGAAAAAAAATTGGGTTGAAAGAGGGAGTGGGCTTTGAAGACAGATGGACCATGAAAAAATACAGCCTTTTAAATCAATTTTTATTTTTTTTTCTTTTTCTTTTTAATTATAAAAAATTCTTTATTTGATATTTGTGTTTTAATAAATAATTATTTAAGATATATTTTTATTAATATTTTTTATATCAAATAAAATGTTAATTAATCATAACTTTTAAAAATAAATTTAATTTTTGTTCATATTTAATCATTTATTTGTGACTTTTTTATCTAAATAATAAATCATATTTTAATTTGATATTTTTTAATAGTATCCGGTTCGACCATCCGATTTAATCGGTCCAACCGGTTAAACCTAACCCGGAGGTTCCTCCGGATCGACGTCCGGTTCGGTTCTGACAACATTGCATTCAATACATAAACAATAATTGGTTAACTCTTATTATCGAACCGGTAAGAATGTTTAAACCACGCGTTACTGAACCGAACCGGTTCGACCCGACCAAGAGCGAGCGAATTATTTTACGATCGTGCCCTTTTAATTGGCACTTCGTTTCCGTTTCATTCCGCTGCTTTCCATCTCCTCCTCGCCGGAGAACACATACGAATCAGAGATGCCGGTAATCACAAACAAATCGCGAACTACTTTTCTTTCTCTTTTTTTTAATTTTAGTGCAAATTTTTTGTTGTGTGGATCGATATGGATCCAACGAGTTAGGGATTTTGGAAATACCTCTCATGGATCTGTTGTTGTTGGTTGCGGGATTTGGGATTCCAGATGAGGAGATTGATGGAGGTGGAGCCGCCGGGGCCGATGCGGTACCTGATCGGAGTGGCGATCATGATGGTCGGAGTGGTGCTGCCGCTCGGCTACATGATGTTCCGGAGCAAGCGCATCCCTTCTTCCTCCTCCTCGTCCTCCTCCTTCTCCAAGCAGACGTAGGTGTGCCTTGTTAATTGTTTTGTTGGATCTCGTGCCGCATTCAAAGAATTTTTATGTGTGGAGTTGTGGATTCTACTAGTTCTTGTGTGCTTGAAAGTTTTAGATTTGAATGCAGTTTGATACTTTTTTTGAAAGCCAAATTAATGAGCGTTTCTTCTGAATGCAGGAACAAATGACGGATTTTGATGCCTTTTCAGCTGCCAGCGTTTCCTCTCTTCTGATCGTGGAGATGATCATTCGTGGTATTATTGTTTTCGCGGAATTCGTGTTCCTTTTATGGCTTACTCTAATTGCTGCAAGAACATTATGCTGTTAGTTCCCTTTTACGATAAATACCAGTTCTTCTTTCCAATAGTTAGCTGTGTACCTTTTTTAGGGTCCATTTCTGAGAATTACTGTTTGTATTAGAAAAAAATCTCCTTGAAGGTTGAAAACAATGTGGTCAGATAGAATTTACAAGCAATGGATCATCAGGGTTTTGTGCAGTTTTACAAAATGTATATTTGTTTGTGTAGTATAATCAGTAATGTTTCTATCTATACTATAAGTGTATGATCATAACTATTTAAACTGCAAAATCACATTTTTTGAATGCAGAAGCTAAATTTTGCAAAAAATGAATTGGGATTTTTGTGTAAAAGTTCTTGAGACTAACTTAATCAAAGTTCTCCATTTAGAATGATGCAAGAAAAGAATTTTCCATTTCTTATATGGAGTATATGCAGGAAATGACTTGTAAATTAGTCAACAAAATTTGAAGCTAAAATGTATGATGTCAAACAAAACTTCATAATATACATCTGTAGAATACTGTAGTAATGCATCCTTGGTGCATTTATGTGATTTAAGAATAATACTAATAATAGTTGATAATTATTGTGAAGCTTTTTCACCTTATTTAATATTTTATCTTTAGTGAATTATTTTGTTGAATATCTATATGTCCTATCTTTTACTTATTCCTATGATTTACCGCCAAAACACCTTTTCTAGTGCATGATTAGTTCCTCTGAATAAGTGATCAAATTCCTAATCTTATGTTTGCCTTCTAATTAATGATTTCATGTACACCCTTAAGACTTGAATGGTGTACTTCCAAAATCCAGACGACATATTGTGCTGTTGGCTGATGACATTATGTCAAACTGATGTCATTATGTCAAACATAGTACATCCGGAAACTGGGATAAGGCATTTCTGAAAGGCATAATGTTGTGTTTTTTCTGGAAGGCATGACTTCAGATGGTTAATGATCTTGACAAAATCTCTAAATATAAGAAGTAGTATGCCATTTGTAAGGAAGTATGTCTTGGCTAGATATCTTTTTTTCCAAGCTCATCATCATCATCCTCTTAGAGGTTTATGTTACTGGTTTTTTTTACAAGTTGTTTGAGGTTATTCTTTTTCTTTTTTCTTTTTTTATTTTTTGAGATGGAAAAGGATGTCTACCATTTTTGTAAACATCCATCTTTTATTATTGAAATTTTATATTACAAAACTTATAGTGAACAAAAGACCACTGACAATTCCAACAAAATTATTAGCCCACAGTCAACAATTAATCCCCTGCCCAGAGACACACTGAGTTAATTGCATGATACACAATATTTTCCACGTAACATTGCTCTCCCTTGAAAATGCATGCATTCCTTTGTAATCATATCGCCCATAAGATAGAAAGTGGCAGTAACCTCTTATGTTTTGGCCCTTAAGTCATGATGGTTAAGTTTCTTCCACCATACCGAAAAGATCTCCAAAAATTTACCTCTGATGAAATATCTAACCAATGACGTCTTGTTGCAGAACAAGTCTCTTTGACAATCTTGCAATTGAAAACCAAATGGTCTTTATCTTCTTCAACATTACCACATAAAGCGTATGAAGTGTCAACATCAGACAACCATCTCTTTCTATAGGTTCTGGTCAAAACTCGGCCCCTGCGAACAAGCCATAAGAAAATTTTAATTCTTAAAGGTGTGTTCATCCTCCACAATAGTCACAAATTAGTCCTTAAGTCACTATTCTCCTGGCTGACCCAGAAGACATTGATAGATATGCCTTCTTCGTCGAGAAATTGCCTACGGACCATCTTCATGAATTGTTTATATTAGCCATCAGTTTTCTGCTCCCAATTATCCTCAAAAGCTGAACAAAATCATCAGTCCGTTGATTGGATAAAATGGAGAAAGATGGCTAGCCCGACCAGCGATCAACAACAACACATACCATCTTACTAGTTGCTGCAGCATATAACCTCGGAAACATGATTGACAATGAAACTGTGGACGCCCAGGGATCTTTCCAAAAGAGGAAGTTACATCCATCATCAGGGCATAAAGACAAAAATAGTTTGATCTTTCATAAGGCATCCATACCCCTTTTCAAAATATCTTTTGGTCATCAGTTGACAGTGATTGAAAAAAGTTTAGACAAATTCATTATTCCTATCAAATGATAAGTTAATGGGACACAGTTGAAGTTTTTTGCATTTAGAACTTGGGGAAGAGTTGGATGTATTAAGTATATTTCTGAATAGTCTTTTGGTTTGTTGTCTGAAATGGTTGTTGGCGAAGCCGGTCAGTAGATACAGTCATATGACATCAGATATCTGGTTGGATTCATGCTTTGTTGTCTGCCTTCAGACATGATTACTAGTCATCCCCGCTGTTAATGGATATTATTGTTGTCAAAACTGTGTGCTAACACATAAACTTGTATGCTTACAAACTCTTTACACGTTTAGTCCCTCGTTTAGCACGTTTTCTATAATCGTTAGAAAGAATCAGCATGTAGAATCTCCACTATTCTACGAGTTTTTTTTTTATTATTATTTTTGTTAGAAAGAATTGCGATGTAGGGTTTTTCATTATCCAGTCCCCATTATTCTCTCCTTTTTTTTCTTTTTGCCAATGCAAGATCTCACATTACCCAACTCCCAAGTTGACCTTTGATTTGCTTCCAAGCTCTACGCACTGCAAGCCCTCTTCCACCACTGATCATCCTACTCTTTGCTGCCAGCTGGCCGGGCATGTTTGGTTAGATGTATTTGAAAAGGGTTCAATGTAGGTGCTCCCTAGTTAAGTAGGGAGCACCATGCTACCTACATTTTTAATCGTAGGATGTTAAATCTACGATAGAGATTAAATTTTTTCTCTTCTACTTTTTTTCTCTCTCCTAAATATATTCACCATAAATTAAAGATCCTACAGTTCAAGATGTAGGAAGCATGGTGCTCCCTACTTAATTAGGGTGCACCTTCATTTTTTTCATTTAAAAATAATTGTAATTCTAAATACAACACAAATTTTGTGTTTAGTTATATGTAAAGGTGACTGTACAAGCAATTAGAAATTTTGCTAGAAATTCAATTATAGATAAGTGCACTTACATCAAAAAATAAAAATAAAAGAAGAAAAAAATAAAATAATAGATTTCATTTACATTTACATTTCACTTAAGTGTATATTTATTAATATATAATAATATTTTTAACTTCAATCGAATAATGTAAGTTATTTTTTAGAATTTTATTTACATTTATTCAAATCAAGATAAAGTAATTCTTATAAATACAAATCATAATGAAATTTTTAATTATAATTATTTACATTTTAGATTATAATGACATTAAATCAAATTACTCGATCATTTTGTTTCCCTTTTAATAGTTTCAAAAAGTGTCATGTGTATTTTGTACAAATAGGAATCTCCTACCTTTCCAGACGATATAATTGTGATGACACGTGGTGTAGGCATTTTTTATGTTTTTAATTTGGAATTTGAAATTTGCTTATTTAAAAGGAAATTCCAGCCCATACTTTTTTACGGGGAAAATAATAAATACGCATCAGACTGTTTTACCAAATTATATTATCAACTGTGTCTATTTATTATTTTTCCCGTAAAAAAATATGGGTTGAAATTTCCTTTTAAATAAGCAAATTCCAAATTAAAAATATAAAAAAATACCTACAGCAAGTGTCATCACAAATAGGCTCTAAGTTTGAGAATACATTATTCCTCCCCTTGAAAGTCAAGTTCGATTGACAATTTTGACAAACAAAGTACCTAATACCTGAATGTAAACATAATCCAAAACTTCCAAACTAATAGTATTTTCTTTGTTGTTTTCACAACTCCAAAAACTTGGAGCAACAAATATTTATCCATCTCTAAATGATAATAATTTCAGAATTCGATTTTAGGTCGCTTTTAAAATAATATCCATTAAAACAATCATTTAGTTATAAAAATAATCTTTGATTACTTGTCCATTCGATTATATTGCCACTGACATGATGTTTGTTTTAACTTTTAAGAATCATGGTACGCTATTTGATCATTTAATGCGGTATTTTTTTTTTTTCGATTACAAAGGGAGGCCTATGGCCTAATACATTGAAAGGAAATACTGAAAATAAAGGGGCACATAAGTCCCACGGTGGGATTCGAACTGGAGACCTCTCGGTGCTCAAGTCGAGGGGTGAGCCACTGCACCACGCCCTTGTTCCCGTTTAATGCGGTATTTATTTGTAGGAAAACAATGAGTTATGATTAATTTCAATGCAAGCGATTAAATTCGACTGTATAATATCTCTTAAAATATATGCTACTATTATTTTTATCTACCATTCACATTCAGAGTTTGAGAAAAAAAAATCCCAATAGTTTGTTACCAAAATTTAACCGTTACTAATTTTCCTCGTAAAAAATTCTATTTTTATTAAGGGAAAAAACTAGTATAAGAGAAAATAATGAGTTAATGATGTGGCATTAACATCATTGATACCTTAACACGTAAGAGTACGTATGCAGAAACTTGAGACGTTAAAAATTAGTGTCAAACTACAAACATTTTGGTATCTAACTCCGTAAATTAGAGTGAAAGTGGTATGATTAAAGTTTTTTAGTTATATTTTGTAATTAAAAAAATGGAGATGCTCCCTAAATAAGGAGCACCATGCTACCTATTTTTCAACCGTAAGATATTTGTAATGCCTCTTTGCTTGACTTGCTCGAACTTTTCTTATTTTTGTTTCCGTGACGATAAATAAGTATACTAGAACTTTTAATCTCTACAACAATAATTAAGATTCTAATTACTCCATTTCCTATTTTTACTTTTTTTTTTGTCTAGTTTGTAATACAAAAGATGACAAGTTGGATAATCTAAGTGCATTTTAGCACCGAACTTAGATGGCATCGATTACGCAAATGCTTGTTTATTCTTTGACACCAATGAGATGACACAAAGGAGACATACAAATTAATTGCAAGGCCTAAAGAAAAAAAACCTTCAATTTTTAATGGCCCAGAAAGCCTTCCGACGTCATTTTAGCATGACAGGACGAGGCCGAAGATTCACCTCATGAAAGTATCAGAAGTATCGAAATATGAGACATATATTGGATATAAATGAAGTATTTCTACATACAAAAGTCTACACAAGATTATATTACATCGTTAAAGAAATAAAAAGGAAATAATTCACTGCATTGCAAAGCAAATGAAGTCTACACAAGATTATTGTACATCCTTTAAGAGATACAAAAGGAAATAAATCACTGCATTTTCAAAGCAAATGAACCTCTTATGTCTGCAAGCACGATTGCAAGGCCTAAAGAAAAAAAAACTAGCACTAAGAATCTCTCAGCAAGTTACTCAAAGACTTGAGCAAAAGCTGGAAAGAAACTTCCCTGTCATTATTGCTTTCCTAATGCGTACGCTAATCCATGATGGACTCCGCAAGATTCCCCCCAGAAAAAAGTCTACTCAAAATTCATCATATTTCTCATTTACCTGTGAAAAAAGTATTCTCCGCATTTGAACAGCATCGCGACACTGAATATCATGCTGACAACTAAAAACAATCATCCGGGTATGTAAGGTCTGCAGAAACCATTTAGTTTCATAGAGAGTTAAATAAGTTGTCACAACAAACATTAAGATCAAAATAAACTAGTAAGAAAGCTAAATGCAGTTATAGTTATCAGTCATCACTTAAACTGAAAAAATATAAAGAATAGCATTTCATCTTAAAGAACTAGCTATATATTCAGACTATTAATATAGATCCTACATACAAGTGGCATCTTAGTGAAAATATTGGCCAAATTTAAAGGTCCCTTTATGTGGAAAAAACACAAAATCCCAATCCCTTAAGGGAGTGACATTTTAATTTGAGGAACTTGATGTAACAAGAGTGCAGAAAAAGAAAACCTTAAAGTGATAATGGAAGGTGACATATAATCAAGCGAATACCTTTAGCCAATTATCTTGTCTGTGTAGAAGAGCAAAGCAGACCTGATGCATCTGCACCAACAACTGCAAGCTCACAGACAGCACAAAGCTGTCCTTCAATGGAAGGCACAAACCTAGCACCACAATAAGGACAGGAAACATCCTTCTGGCCCCGATAGATTGGAACATAAGTTGACCCACATACCACAAATGGATTTCTATAATCATAATTAAGT
>LTAE01000859.1:0-56618 GCA_001647135.1 Pontederia paniculata
CCCCCCCCCCCCTCGTGGTGTCATCCAGATCCTACAAAAGTACTTAGTAATAGGAACAATGGACGTTTGAGGAATTCAGGGAGAATCAACAGACGACCAAAGAAGTGTCGAAGAAATTGGCACAAGTTAAGTCAGGCGACCGAAGGTGAACAGCGGACGACCGAAGTAGCTTGACAGAGGACTTCAACTAAAGAAGCAGACGTCCGAGGGATTGGTGTGCAATCAGCGAACGACCAGAGAAGAGTTGATGAAATTGGCACAAGTCAAGTCAGGCGACCGAAAGTGAACAACGGACGACCGAAGTAGCTTGACAGAGGACTTCAACTAAAGAAGCGAACGTCCGAGAGATTGGTGTGCAATCAATGGACGACCAGAGAAGAGTTGAAGAAATTGGTACAAGTCAAGGTCGGACGTCCGAAGGCGAACAGCGGACGACCGAAGTAGCTTGACACAGGACTTCAACTAAAGAAGCGGACGTCCTAGGGATTGGTGTGCAATCAGCGGACGACCAAAGAAGAGTTAAAGAAATTAGCAGAAGCCAAGATCGGGCGACCGAAGGAGCTTGACAAAGGAACAAAGGCTTAAGTCTCTGAACTGCGGACGTCCGAAGGCAAACGGCGGACGATCGGAGCACCGGACGGCAGTTCATTTGAAGACTTCACCAGAGCAACGGACGACCAAAGCAGAGGAAGCGGGCGACCGAGGGGTAGGTGAAGAGTATTGTACTTGCATTAACGGCTAGTTTCTGAGTGAGAGATTAGGTTGTTTGTGCATAGTATAAATTGTAATCCCAAAAGTCTTGGGAAGTAATTTTGGCAAAATTGTTTAGTAAATTTGAGAGCTATAGTGAAGAGCATTAGTTCCTCCTTCTGAGCATTCGAGTGACGAATCCATAATAGCAAGAAGTGTGCATTCAAGAGTAATCTTGTAAGAGGTTATCTCCTTAATCCTCAAAAGAAAGAAAGGAGAAGAAGAAGTTGTAAGGGAGCCTTCGCCCTAGAAGAAGGAATTTAGTGATCTCCGAAGGTCTCAAGCTCGAGAAAACCGGAGTATGGACGTAGGCCAAGAGTTCGGCTGAACCTCGTCAACAAACTTTTGTTTGTTTGTCTCTCTTTATTTGTATTTGCACTTTGTGTGCTTTCGCTAAGATAAATAATTTAGATAGCTGAATTTTTTTAATACACCAATTCACCCTCCCCCCTCTTGGTGCCATCTAAATCCTACATAAGGTATTGTTATTCAAGAAACTTATTAACCTGAAGTATAAAGATGGTCATTCTGTTGCAGAACATCTAAGTAACTTTCAAAAAAATATTAACATGTTGACATCAGTAAAGATCACGTTTGATGATGAGATCCAAGCATTACTGTTACTGAGTTCATTACCTAATGTTGGGAAACACTTATTGTCTTTCTAAATAGTTCTGCTCCATGAGAAAAATTATCTTTAAAAGTTATCAATGATAACTTATTCAATGAAGAGACAAGAATACAAGAGTACAAACTCAACAATTCATCAGAAGTGTTGATTGTAGAAGACCGTGGAAGAAGCAAACAAAGAAACTGTCACAACCATGATCGATCGAGAGCCAGAGGAAAATCAAAGTTCAAAAAAAATTTATCATTACTGTGGCAAGTCCGGACACTTCAAGAAAGAGTGTAGGAATTTAAAATATGACATATCACATGAAGGGTCTGACGATGCTGAAAAGGAGAAGAAGGATAGTGATGGAAACAACATTGCAGTGGCCATATCTGGCGATGTGTACTTTCTTACTGAAAAAATTGTGTCAACGTTGTGAGTTAAGACTCAATTTGGATATTAAATATTACAACTTTATTTCATGTTACTCATTGCATAGATGTCTTCTCGACATTTACAGTGGGTGCATTTGGATCAGTTAAGATGGGGAACAAGTCTGAGTCCCAAATTACTTACATTGGTGATATTCAGCTGAAGACCAACATAGACTGCAAAATTATGATAAAAGATATAAGGCATGTACCTGATATCCGATTGAACCTAATTTCAATTGGAAAATTAGATGAGGAAAGCTATGAAAGCAATTTTAAAGGGGGAGTGTGGAAACACAAAAGAGGTTCACTACTTCTGGTAAGAGGACAAAGAGCTCATACGCTTTACAATATTAAAGTACAACATTGCACTAGTGAAGTAAACATGACTGAAGAGATGTCTCCTTCATAATTGTGGCACAAAAGACTTGATTACATAGGGGCGAGAAAAGACTTCAGAAGCTGACTTGACAAAATTTGCTTTCAGGTATAAAGGACATATCTCTTGATATATGTTTGCATGTTTAGCTACTAAGCATACTAGAGCTTTATTTAATAGAACTTCTTCATTTATAAGTTCGCATACATTTGATTTGGTGCATACTGACGTTCGTTATATGAAGGATAAAACTCTAGGTGGTTCTCTTTATTTTGTTATATTTATTTGTGACCATTCTAGAAAGGTTTGGATTATTCCTATAACGCACAAAGATCAGGTGTTAACAAAATTCAAGAAATTTCATATCAAAGTTGAGAGAAACTGGCAGAAAGCTCAAGTGTGTTCGTGTAGACAATGGTGGCAAATACAGATGTCCTTTTGAAGAGTTCTACAACACCTTCGGCATTAGGCTTGAGAAAATAGTTCCCAAGATTTCTCAGCAAAATGACGTGGCTGAGAGAATGAACAGAACAATTGATGAACATGTAAGATGTATGCTTCTACATGCTAAGCTATTGAAGGACTTTTGGGGTTGAAGCATTGATTATTATGGTCGATCTAACCAACCATACACCATCAGTATCTCTAGATGATGGTATACCTCTGAAAGTTTAGATAGTGAAGAATTTTTCATACAAACATCTTAAATTATTTGGTTGTAGAGCTTTTGTTCACATCCCTAAAGATGAGAGACCAAAACTTAACACCAAGACGAAAGAGTGTATCTTTCTTAGGTATGGAGATGGAGAATTTGACTACAGATTATGAGATCCTGTTGACAGAAAAATTATCAAAATCAGAGATGTAGTATTCTTGGAACATCAAATAATTAAAGATCTATCAAAAGATAAAGGGCCAATATTATTCAATGATTATCTAGCTGAACCGAGTTTAGTTGAAGCACTAATGGAAGATGATACAATTCCATAAGCTGATAAAGATGAGAATAGATATGATACTAATTCAGATGATTCAGATGCACATTCGGATAGTCAAGTTGATGATGATGTCGAGTAACCTATTAAGAAAGATGCATTAGAGCCAGAGCCTCAAGTTAGAAGATCAACAGGAGAAAGATAAGAATCAAAACGGTACCGTCTACTGAGTATAAGTTATTAACCGAAGGGGGAGAAACATAATATTATGAAAAAGTCTTGTCACATGAGCTGAAAATCAAGTGGATGAAAGCTATGCAAGAGGAGATGCAATCTTGCATGAGAACAACACATATAAATTGGTGAAGATTTCTAAAAACAAAAGAGCACTTAAGAACAAATGATTATTTTGGCTGAAAAATGAAAAAAAAATTCATCCCCAAGATACAAGACAAGATTAATTGTCAAGTTGAGTTCTAGATAGTGTCATACAGGAAATGCTGAGAAACAATATGAAGAATATATCATATGCATTTGCAGTTGGTAGTCTGATGTATGCAATGGTTTGCACAAGTTAGACATAATATATGTAGTTGGTATAGTCAGTCGATTCCTATCAAATTCTGGTAGAGAGCACTGGGATGTAGTGGATTTTTAGATATCTTCGAGGTCTAAAGTTTGTTTATGTTTTAGTGACTCTAATCAAATACTAGAGTGATATACTGACACTGACATGACATGTGTTTTGGATAGTAGAAAGTCTACTTCTGATTACTTGATGATATTTGCAAGAGCAGCAGTCTCATGACAGTCCAAGTTACAGAAGTGTGTTGCACTATCAATGATGAGGCAGAATATATCGCAATTACTGAAGCATGGAAGAAAATTATGTGGATGAAATAATTTTTGGAAGACTTGAGTTAGAAGCAGGAGGAGTCTCTTGTTCATTATGATAATTAGAGTACTATACATCTTAGTAAGCATTCTAATTTTCATTGTATGTCCAAACATATTGATGTTCGTTATCACTGAATTTATGATGAGATCAAAAAGAAGAAGTTCTATCTTCTGAAGATTCATACTAACAAGAATGTATCAGATATGATGACAGTCTCTATTTGGAGAGAAGACTGAGTTCTGAAGGGAGTACACATGTTTGTTGGAGTCCTTGCCTAATTAAGAAGGGGAGTTTGTTAGACATTTAATTATACGGGCCAAGAAGAGTTTGACTCCAAGTCAAAGACATCATGAAAAATCATAAAAGGTGTGAGAGAGAGAGAGAGAGCCGCGCACAGGGATGACGTGCGGGAAAAGACTTTTTTAGACGTCGCCACCACGTGAAGCTGCCGAGAGGAGAAAGAAAAAGAGGTCTTTCGTGTTCTATTCTAAGACGAATTTTGATTTGTTTTCAATAAAACTTCAGGCACAAATTTTCTACAGTCTTTTTATCAATCTTTGATATTCGGTGAGATCCTTTCGACACCTATCCCTTATTCGGAGAGATTATTTTATAAAATCTAATATTAATTCTTGAGTCTTTTATTTATGTATTATTTTGTAAAATTAGAAAAGAAATTTTGTATCATATTTTTTTATAATAAAAGATTTGCTACTCGCTCTCGTATTTTTTTCCTCTCATCTTGAGAAGTGTTTTATGTAAATCTTGTGTGCATCTAATCTGATTTAATTCTCTTTATTATTATCATTATCATATTTAAATTTATGCATTAAAAAAAAGATAATTTCATAAATATTTATTCGGCCTTTTTCACATAATTTTATGTATTTATATAGAAAAAATGTCATTTATTTTGTATACAAATATATTTGTCAAAGGCATTTAATTAAATGATGTCCAAGATCACACCATTGCCGAAGTATTTGTTTAAATTTCAAATAGCTACCATCAATATTGGAAAATTATTAAATTATATATAAATACATATATATCTTTATTCCAAATTTCTAAAACCAAATAGAACTTGTATACTCCACAAAGTACACATAACCCGGCATATAAATGCTCATAAGATACATACTTAGATGTGAACTAGCAATTAAGCTCATACGACCGGATACGACGAATCCATGGCGATGCCACACAACCCAGCCGGCGACTTCACGTCCTTCTGCATTAAGAAGTATCCTCCTGTGCCCCACGCCTTACCCCACGAATTCTTGAGGATCCAATATTTCGTTCCCTTAGCGTCCACCCCGTAGCCGACTGCCGTGACCGCATGGTTCAGATTGGTGCCGCAAGGCCCCTTGTAGACGCCGCTCTTGTAGAACTGGAAGCCGTAGCCACCGGCGTCCATTGAAACCGACACCGGCTGGTTGGCCACGGCCTTCATGAGCGCCACCTCGCTGTTGGCAGGCACAGTCTCGTAGCCCCTAATAGAGGCCGCGGCGTCCGTCAGCTTCCCCGAGTTGCAGAAACCCTGGTAGCCTTTGTAGGGATACTTAGCTTCGGCCGTGACGCCTTTGTTGAGGGCGATGAAGGAGAAGGCGTGCTTCATGGAGCCCCCATCGCAGCCAAAATCCAACCTGTCGCATTCCACCAGCTCCTGCGCCGACAACGGTACCAGGCGTCCTTTCTTAATTTTGGTGATCCCTTCCACCGCCGCTAACGCAGCAAACGCCCAGCAAGATCCTGTTAATTAATTCCACAAGGTTTCAATACGTCAATTAATACTAGAACTATATGATCCATGTCGTTGTTCGTGTCGTTTCGTACCACAGTCTCCTTGATCCTTAACCGGAGTAACCGCGCCTTTCAGCCTCCAATCCATACTCGCCGGCAAGTTCGCCACATTTGCGTACCTGAACGGCAATGACGATGACGCCGCCGCCGGCTTGCCGCTGGCACGCAGTACCTTTTTGTTCCCGGTGCGAGTTGCCATGAACTCCGCATTGCTCATGTCCGCGAACTGGTTGACTCCGAGACTGTACCCGCGGACGGCCGCCAACTTGTTGAATGCCTCAATGTACATCACGTTCCTCTTGAAGGTCTCGAACCGGCGCAGCTTCTGCCCTGCGTTCTGGTACACTCGGCCGTATCGGAGCATCCACTGCTCAAACCTTGCTAGCATCGACACTTCATCCGGCCGCACGAAGAAGGACACCGCAGCCGCAGGCCAGAAACACAACGAGCAAATGCAGAGGGCAAGGAGGACGTGGGACGTGGGGGACATCCTGCAAGTTCTGAGTGGTGAATTAAATTGCAGGATGATATAATTGAGTGCATTATGAGAGACTTATAAAGCAAACATTGTCCCATATATATTATTGGTTATAGCCAGCTAGTAATGCATATGCAACGAAATATATATCATATAGTACGTAGTCTAAATCTTTGGGCGGAAGTCGGATACCTCAATACATACTTGACAGAGAAAAAAAAAATCTGCATTTATATTTGTATAATAAACACATACATGACCTGCATAAATATTTCATGTACAAAAAGAAGCAAAAAGTTCATGTTTGATAGAGCAACGTGTTTACCACTCAAGAAGTCTAGATGAGGATATAATTGATTGTATTCAATTCCTAGTGTAAGTGATATTATTCTTATTATATATATAATATATCATTTCAAGGTGTTAAGTGTTGAGGAGAGACCACGGTTCGCGATTTCAAAATAGTGATTCATTGTTTTAGGCATGCATCATGGTTTTGGAAGATTTATTTCACTAATACATGACGTCCCAGATCGCATATTTGACTCGCGAAGGAATTTGTCCCTTGAAACCACTAATCCGGTCCAAAATTTCAGATTTTACACCTTAGGTTATTTAGTTGAAGAGTTTTAGTTTTATGGATCCTCAAACCAGCAGTCTTTTTTTTTTCTAAATTGTAGTCATGAGAAAATTTATTAATGACATGCATTGTTAGGTTCTACGGCTTTAGGAACTTAATGATTTTGGAGAAGTCAAAACTTTCTAATGTTTTACTAATTACATGAGAAAACTACCTAATGACCGTGAAGAAGTTGAAACTTGTTCTTTGGGGAAATGCTTTGGCTAGTAGGGATTTAGACACCTTAATTCTCATTTATCACTTTTCGAAAAAACAATTTCTCATTTATCTTTTTGACATGCAAACATTTGTGTCCTGCCTTTTGTACATATGGTTTGAAAGGTCCATCTCGTTCATAGGCAAGTTCCAACACACAATGATTAGAAGACATTTTCATGACAATTTTTTCCCAATGACTATAAGACATTTCAAATCCCTTTGAAAAGTCGCTTCCTTGTTTGCCACGCATTTAGGCATGAATATCACTAGGTAAAGGCTAAAAGAAAAGTGTAGTTCTACTTTTCCATTACACGATAATTGATACTCAAAATCGATTACTAGTGCTCCTTGTACAGATGTTTTTGAATCTGGAATTAAAACTACGCATAATTTTGCTAAGTGGAACTTTCTTTGCCTCTCTAAATAACTCATATGACTTCTTTTGGCTCTTCGATATTGCTGACATAACAGCCTTGTTGAATTTGTTCTGTAAAAAAAAACATAAGTTGCATAAGTATGAAATGCATACAAGAAAAGTCCCTTCATAATACAGAAAAAAATTGACATTATTTCAGACAGAACTCAGTTTTAAGAGTTAGATGCCTATGACATACAGTTAACTTCATATTTGACAATAAAACATATCCCCACAAAAAGTTGCCTTTTGCAATGGAATATTAATAGATCGTAGCAACATGCCAAAGCAAAACTTCACTACAGTTATTATTTCCCTTTCTCACGATGATCAAACCAATGAACGAATCACATTTCTTAAAGATGGAGTTAAATATAGATATCAAATTGAAACTTAAGAGCGAAATGGACAAGTAAATACCTAACAAAAAAAATGTTGAAAATATATTAACTTTGAAAAACTTGTAATGTGAAAATGATGGAAACTCAATGATCAACAACTTTTAAACATGAACGCTAAAACTTAGCATTCAGGTGTAAGCATGAAAGAATAGGATCATAGTTTTACTATAACAAAAATGAACTGTGACGGACTATGACATAAAACATTATAAAATTAAAAAGGACATTTTCTACTAGTTAACATTAAAATTTATGAATAAACCTTTAGTTTCTAAAATATGTTTACATGTTATAATATTTTTAAAAACACAAATAAAAGTTGGGAGCGTGATGGGGAGGACAAAGGTCTACCTAATTAGTATATAACTTTAATTGTTAGGTTGACAAATATAAAGATATGACCATAGGAAAAAAATGATTTCTCAATATATGTAATTTAAATACAATTTCTTACATAGAAAGTGCATTGTGTCTACACAAACTAATAAATTGCCACAGCATAAAGCAAAGACAAGTAACATTGTCACTATATATATAGTAAAATCATGTAGACATCAATGCACGAAATGAACTAACAATTTTTGTGCTAAAAGATGAAATATGCTTGTTCTAAAGTCACCTTTAATAACTTTTTCTTTGATACTCGATCATATATTTTGGCAAGTTCATAATCTTCATCATCCTCATTAATATCGTAGAGATCAATGTCCTCGAATTCATTCTCTACCATGTTTGAAATCCCTGAAAGTAATAACAAATTATAATTATACACTAACAAAAAATGTGCATACTCATAGTTGTTTTTTGAGGTTATTTTCGTTAATGTATAAAATCAGATAAATATAACATTAAACTCTTTTTTGTAGGACAAAGTAGTTCAAATGTTCCATTCTATTTGGTTTCCCTCATATTCTAGTTTATTTATAAAATACCTTTTTGTCCCTTTTTTAATAAAAAATTAATCTCCATCACTACTTAAATAACTCATCATTTTTCCACCTTTTAACATCGTTGACACTAGAGCTACCTAGCTAGTGAGCTCGGTTGGGTGAGCCCAATGTGGGTGAGCAAGAGACCTCATGAGGCGTCGAGCTCATGTTGGTGACGCAAGAACGAGCTCGCTTGTGCAGGCGAGGAGGTGCAAGCTCGTAGTAGTAGTAGTAGTAGTAGTAGTAGTAGTAGTAGTAGTAGTATTAGTAGTAGTAGTAGTAGTAGGGTAGTAGTAGTAGTAGTAGTAGTAGTAGTAGTAGTAGTAATAATAATAATAATAATAATAATAACAATAAATTTAATAATATTCATTTAAGAACAAAATGTAAAAATATCATTTTATCAATTAGTAAAAAAAATTGAATGGATAAACAAACAAAGCAATGCTTGGACTACTTTGTCCGATCAAAGAAATTTTAAGATTATATCTATTGAGTTTATATATTGCATAACATGATAGTTCATTGTAAGTTAAATGCGATTATTAACTTGAATGAGACATATTATCACACATTTGGATAATCCAAACAATAGTTTTTTTACTTTCGATAAAAAAAACACGTGTTCATTATGTAAAATTGTTACAAATTTTTAACATAATGTAAAATTTCATGACTTCAAAATTTTAGATCACTTTAATTTTTTATTGTCCTATCAACACCTAAAAGCTATTAGAAGAATGAAAAAATCACCACCATTCGTTTGGAATTTAATTATTTTTAAAAGTATTATCAATAAGGATTGATATTAAATTTATGAACAATTTTGTTATAAAAGATTTGAAAGAAACATTTGTCATAAAAGAAAAAATTATCATGCATATATTAAAAAAATTGGCCATGTTAATGTTAGGAACAAAACAAACATGAGAAATAGAAAACTCAACAAAATAAAATTGAAAATTTTAAGGATAACATTCAAATATAAAAGAAAATGCCTACATTTATTTTTTCAAAATATGTATTATAACATATTAAAGAAAAATGTTAAAAAAGGAAGAAACAAAGAACATATTAATATTGATGAGCACATCCAGACACACCCACTTCTACAACCAATTGATTTGAAGTCCTTGATTTTGTAGTTTCAATATGTTGCTTACATTTATTTTTAAAATATTTCAATGGTGAAATCGATTCAAACGCATTAATAGTTCCTACAATATCTGACAACGAAAGCATATAAAGAGTCGTTACAATGAAATATGAGCAAAGGAAAAAGAAATAACAAAATCTAAACTCAATCTTACTTTATAGTTTAAATAATGAATCATGATAAAAAAATAATAAATCATTTTTTTATGTCTCAAAATAACTCAGGTGAAACCAACATAGACACTTTCTTGCATTTCATCACACCTAATGAGTATGTGAATATGAATACAAATCTAACAATGAAACTAAGTGTTGAAAAAAAATGCATAACAAAATGAATCATGATCAGAAAATAAAAAATCATTTTTATATCTCAATAATTTAGGTGAAACCAACATAGACACATTCCTACATTTCATCACATCCAACAAGTATGTGAATAAGAATACAAATTTAACAATGAAACTACGTGTTGGAAAAAACTGCATAACAAAATTAAAAGGCAATCATACCTTGTATACCATATGGTGAATCATGATAATACAATAAGTAATCATTTGACAGTGTCTGAGTGCATTTTAACGAAACCAACCCATGCACATTGCTATGTCTCGTCATATCTAACAAGTAAAATATGTGATAGAATATCACATAAAAAATAAGCAATATGAAAAAATAGATTAAAAAATATTAGTCTGTCTTTCCACATCAAATGTTAAATCAAATATTAAAGCAATAAAAGTAGTATAAATTTAGTTTCTAATAATATTTAGGTCATACCTGATAAATACTAATTACACAATAAATAGTTCTTTTGAATGTCTCGTCACACATTTTTGTGAATCTAACTCTAACATAAAATTATGAGTCATAATATCTAAAAATGTGATGAATAAAAAATAGCATTGGACATAAATATGTAACAAGATTTAAGATAATCACACATCACATTTCATATGATGAATAAAAATTAAAAGAACGAATAAATTTGGCATATATCATTGCATTTCAATAAAATTAACTCATACACATTATTATGTCTAATCACGTCTAATGAGTAAAACATATAATGAAATGATATAAAAAATATCATGTATGAATTAAATATTTAATAATATTTAAATTGCATCCCACACTTGGGATAATGAATAAAAATCACACAATAAAAAATCACTTTGTATGTCTCAAATATTTAAATAAAACCAATTCATATATGTAAATGCCCTCATATTTAAGATGTATTTTATAACAAAAATAAACAATGAAAAAATCACCTAATTTTAAATTAATCATCATACCTTGTAGCTTAGATGATAAATCACAATCATACAAATAATCACTTTGGAATTTGTCATTATATGTTAATGAACCTAACTTAGACACATTGTTATGTTCGTTCATATATAACAAGTATCTAGTGAAATGACATAACAAAATTAATTAATAAAATAATAAATATTAAATTTTGAACAAAAAAATAAACTTTGTAACTTAGTTTATTAGTCAATATCAAATAATAAAGAATCATTTTGAGGTGTCTCGTTGCATTTTAATGAAACCAACTTAGCAACATTGTTATTTTTCTCAAAAACATAAATAATGAAATGCTATAACATAAGTAAGCAATGGAAAAAATGTATATTTTTTTATCATACCTTGTACATCAATTGATAAATCACAATTAAAAAGTAATGAATCACGTTGAGTTGTTCCATCACATTTGTGTAAAACATGCCTAGGCATATTGCTATGTCTCGCCGCATCTAACAAGTAGACCATGTGATGAATTCCATAATAAAAATAATAACAAGAATAATGTAATGAGATTTGATACATACTCTGGATTTTCAATGATGAATCACTTTCGGATGCATTATTTTGATTGGATATGCAACTAATAGACTTCTTGGCCATGAGAGAAACACTTGATAGGTCATCGGCAGGTACACCAAATGATGAAAGTATTTTAGATTTTTTGTCAATTGCATTTAAGTATGCATGTGCTTCAGTCAAAAGAATATCTTTGTTATGTTCTTTATGCACTTCGTCACTGCAACTTAACTTATCTATAATAGGTGATGAAATAAGACTTTCATTTTTTAAGAATAGAACATTTGGATTTGTATTAGCATGAGTCAACAAATTATCATATGAAGTTTCATTAAAATTTTCTCCTGAACTCTCATCAGTCTTAGAAAGTTCTTTTTCCTTAACTTCAATATAACCATTAGTAAAGTCATCCAAAACTTCATCAATGAAAGTGTTGGATTGTCTACCAACATTTCCAAGATAATGGCAGGTCATCTGTTGAACAAAATAAATTAATTTGTCATGAAAAATGACAAAATTGATAATGGATGAGAACTTCTTAAAATAATATACAAATAAAATCATTACAATACAATAAGAAACATACCTGCACCAAATCATTATGTTTACAAATTTTAATATTTCTTGGATATGCATTTCGCCTAGATAATCCTTCAAAATTGAAATCCTTGTTGATGAGTTGTGAGACATGTAAATAAGAAAGACTATCAAATATTTATTTTTTTCATATGAAATATATTGCTTAATATTTTTTGTTTGGTGAATTGAAATGTTATATTTTCATGATTAACAAACAAATTAAAGAGACATCTAAAATCCTATCTTAATATATTACACAAGAAATGTATAATTTTTGTACTTATAATAAAATCCATTCTTCTTTTCAAAATAATGAACTATTACATACATAAAATTGATAGTCACTAAGATTAATTTTGGTAGATTAATATTGGTGGAAGGAATTTTGGGGTCGTATTAATTAGAATATTACATTGGAATAATGATGGAAAAAGAGGTTTGGCTATATTCGATAGATTAATGATGGGAAAGAATAAAAAAATGTCAATAAACGGGATATGTTATATTTTTCAAATTAACAAAATTAAGTATTCTATTTTTATATATTTCTAAAGTGTTTTCATAATTTGTAGGTAATTTTAAATTTTCATTGTGTTAATTGTTGGTTCATTCCATAGAATAAGGAGATATTCTACTAATTATTATTTAACACACTAATAGTGAATTGCAACATATGCAAATATTAAAAGATAGACATATGATAATTTAAAAGTTTCAATGCAAGTCCAGTATCACATAAATTTGGCATGATTACAATAAAACTTAAATTAATTTGTTAAGTGCATCAACTGGTAAATCAATTTAAAAAGATAAACAAATAATAAACATGAGGCTATTTATTTGCACATAGAATTATCTATCTTGTTTTAGTGGTAGTATCATCAAAAGTAATATCAAAATAGAATAAATATCGAAAGAACTAAATTACATTGCTTATCATGTAGACTTTTACATATATTAGTATAGTTAATGCTTAGCCATTTTATTAATTGCATCAAGAGAAAAAGAATGAGGTGAACTCTTGCTTAATTACTTTCTCACATAATGATATCTTTCCAGAACAAATCTAAGTCATATTATTAATTAATAAATGAAATATATTTATTATTATTAACTTTAACGTAGATCGAAACAAACAAATAAGGAGATAAAAGAAACTGCAACTCATCTTTCATGAAAATAATGAAAACTATATTTTCCCGATACAAAGAAAGACATAGGAAAATTGGGAATTTTTTTCAAAATTAAATTCCTTAAAAGTTGAGATTTTTTTTTGAATTTTAAGTATATATTTTTCTAAGATAATTTCAATTTCCTCTTTTAAACTATATTGGATTTTTATTTGATCATCTAAACTTTAATATTACACGCTTACCTTCCATCGACTTTCCAAACGCTTACATTGGACCCGGATTTTATAACTTTGTGAAGAACCAGCAAATAAGTTCGATTTTATTGAAAATAAAAAAAGAAAAAAATACTTATATATCTATAATTACAAATCTAAGAGTTTGGATTGATCAGAAAAAAAAGGTGATTCTTATTCTTTTCAGAAGAAAAGGAAAATCCAAGTTTTTTGTATTGATATAATTTATATTAAAAACAGATGGACGCACGATCTTTTACCCTCATGCAACACCATTTAATCTAATTATAAAAAAATAAAAAAAAAAAGAATTTACGTGTGAAAAATACAAATAAATTTGATTAGTTCCGGTTGCAGATAAAAAGGGTTTAAGAGGATAGAACGAAACTTACCACGCGATTGGAACTCTAATCAAGTTCCAGGCAAAGAATTTAATTCTCAACATTGAGCCAGGAATTTATTTGGCACCCTTGTAATCAAAACATATCACTGTAACATTTAGCAGATAACACCGAAAAAAAATTAAAGAACGAATTAAACTAAAGAAATCAAGAATATAAGAAAACTTTTTTTTTTCAGAAAAAAAAATTCAAAGACAGATTATGGATTCAATAACATCCATCAATGCAGTGAAACCACTATAGAAAAGAAAAATATGGGAGATTACAGAAAAAAATACCTTTTAATCAATGCTGAAGTTGACGAAGAGAAGCCGAGAAAATTGTTCTCGCTTGTGTTAATCAATTGCAAAAGAAATCCAAAGTTTTCGTGCAGCCACGAGACTTAAATAGCTTTTAGGGTTTACATGAGAGTCCTAGGAAGAATAAAACACTAAAACTCCTAGAAGTTTTTAAATGTCCCCGAGATAAAAATAGAAATATATCATAACAAACATCCCTGCAGATTTATTATCAATGGCTCTGAGGCAATTTGAATTGATCTTTTAAAACAACTTGCATTATCATTGTTATACTTGTCAATCTTAAACCGTAAATCAAGCGGTAATGTCAAAGATAAGGAATTCTTGATCAAGACAAAGTGAATGATAAAACTATAGTAATATTATGTGAAAGATATGCACGTATTGTTTATTATGCTTACATTATCTTAAAACACACCAAATTCTAATAGTGTACATATTTTACATCCATTAAACAAACACCATCATGTGAAGGTCTATAAACTCCTTGCAGCATTTTTAGAAAAAAATGAATCTGCTGCAATCATAATGGAAGATGAACCTTTTAAGCCTTCCCTGATATATTCTCCCAAGAAATACAGATAATCATGGGGTCACACAGCAACTGAAAGTAATGTTTACTGCAATCACCATTTTACTATCAGGAAGAGGAGCTTGAAGATTCAAACGTTGCGATTCTCCTCCTCTTGCTAGGAAAGGTGGTCCTTGGCATGAATTCCATTTGCGCGTTGATCTTGTCAAGTACAGATTTTAAGGCATGTTGAATTGAAGTCATGTACAGATCCCTGTCGATGTCGCTTGAATTTCCTTCACACATCATCACGAAAACGTTTTTCATTCGGCCGCCCAAAGTCGAGATCTCGGCATGAATAGTCTTCAGCTGTAAACTTTCAAGCATTTGCTTTAGATCAGAGAGGACTTCTGGCCGATCCTCGCAGCATAATGATGCCTTGATTGTAAAGCTCCCTGCCTTTGATTTATCTCCTTCGACTTCCACCCTAACTTCATCGATATCGGAGGGGACAGTGTAACCATTGCTGACTTCCACGGCATTCCTCTTAAGTACTTTTACATGATTGATCACCTCCGCAAGGAGGGCAGCTTTGTCCATCTGTAAGAAGAGTCATGTTCTTGTTTGTTATTTCTTTCTTTCGGAAAACCTAACTTCTATTGTGTCATTTGTCCAACACAAGCAATATGGCATTAAGAGCCCAGGTATTAACAAAAATGTAAATGCAACTTTTGAGACGAAAGATGGAAAATAACAAATGGTGATAGAAAAATAAGAAATTTTAAACATAATTACTCCATGGTGATTGATGATAGCAAACAAGATATTTTTTCTGATAATTTCCTTTCCATCTTTATGTTGTCTAACTGACTTAAGAAACTGTCATTTTCCCTTATTCATATCAAATTGCAATTTGTTACATTCTTCTTATACATATCAGGAATAATTGCTTAATCTCTTGCAGCCAATTTTGTATCCTCAACTAGATTTTCATGAATTATGTGGTCATAGTTTCTAACTGGGAACAATCAAATTATCAATTGATCAATTGGATACTATTCTACACACTGGAACAAGTTATTAATTGATTCAATTTCATTTCAAACCTAAAACTCTCTTGTGATGCTTTTTAGAAGCCACCATTAAACATCCATTTCCCGCTGTCATTTGTAAAATGATCCCCCCATCCAAGAAATGACTGACAATATATCATAATTCATATAGTAGTTTTACGTTTCCTATGCCGACACGAACAATATGGATATAATATATCATCCATAGATGCTAACAATTCTCTTATAGGTCAAATAAAAGTGACACTAATGGAAACATACAAAGGCAATAACTTGGATGATGCTTACTTTGAGAAGATTCAAAGTCCATTTATGTTAACATGAACAATTAAATTTCAATTTTCTTTTCGATTTATTTTGCATCTAAACCATAAAAGACAAAAACTTAGCTTCATAGTCCTAAGCAATCATTGTACGTGAACATGATAACTTCATTTTGATCGAAAAACTATTTGGATCATCATTCGAAATGGATCAAAATTAGCTCACAAATTTGGAAAATTGAAATGATACCACGTAGCACAAACCAGACTAGTAATGAAGTGCCTGTCCTGGAAAACTAAAGAACAGTGCTACACGTACATAGATGAATTTACACATACACAATTAACAGAATTACACTCATGAGCATCCCAACCCAACATAAAAAAGAACTGCATTGTTGAGAGAGTTTATAGATGTGAAAGAATAGTTGGGGCCCAATTAATCTGGAAGGAAAGAAAACATAAATAATACAGAAAACCATAGCAAAAATATAGATCATTGAAGAATATGCACCGTACTATAAAATTTAACAATTAATGGGTGAGCGCAATAGTATAACATTTAATGGTCAACGGGTGAGCAACATCCTATAACATTTAATAGTTCGATTTTGGTTCTTCCATAAATTTTCTACATCCAAAACAGAAACCAAAAGGGATCTTTCTATACTTGTATAAACCATATACTTAGTGGCAATCTAATGCAGAAGGATAGAAAGAATAGAGAAAAGGGTCTGAAAATAGATTACCTAAGCCTTTAAACAGATGAAATTTAGTATAGAATTTGAAAAAAAAAACTACACTTGATTTGGGTGTACAACTATATGTGGCTAAAAGCCGAAGGGGTTGCTTAGATTACTTTCATGAACGGGGATGGGGCGCTAAGATATAAACTTTTCCAGTATAACTCTTCCTGAAATTCAAATTTGTGTCCTATCATCAAGAGGATTGAAGTCATTTTGCTGATTCTCCAAAATTTTACATCACCTGAAGATAAAACAGTAACTCCTACATATAATTTGCAAGGTACTCTATCTGATAACAAGATTTGAGTGATTTCTTGAATGGCTCTACAAAAAGGATGAAAAGGAAAAGCAACAAAAGTTTTCAGTAAGGAACACTCAAAACTATTGAACTTTTTTTGCATCTACTATAACATGATTGGAGTTGAGAGTACCATAGAACATATATGAATAGAGTACGAAATAAGAAAGAACACTGTAAGCGTGATCTCGAACTAATAATAAAAGATTGAGAACGGAACTATTAGTTTTAGTATGAATGTTCTGAAGCTCCAAGTCTGCATCACCTACGACGCAGACGAAGTAACAACACCATGACAAGGCCAAAGGAGGTTGCCAAGAGGGAACAAAACTATCTACCTTCTTGGTGCAGGGCACCATGCTTCGGAGAGTGGCGAGATGCGAGTTGATCCTCTCCCTTCGCCGCCTCTCGGCCTCGCTGTGGCTCTTCAGCGCCATCGCGGCCTTCTCATCGGAATCACCTCCGCCACTGCCGCAGCCTCCCCCGACCGCTTTCTTCCCACCCGACGTCGCCGGAGCATGGAATAACTCCGTGCCACCCGCGTCCGACATCAAGGGCGCCGACGATACCCTCGACCCCACCCCAAAGCCAAAGCCGGAACTGCCCCAGAAAACCCCAAAGTTCCCAGCCGGAACAGAGCCCATGGCATAAAAAATAACCCCCAAAGGACAAGCGCAAAGCTGAAAAAAATCTCAACTTGAGCAAGCAAAGGCCCCCGAAATCCAATCTTTTTGGAGAACTCAGGAACCCGGAGGACGACTTGGAGCGCAGGACCAGAAGGGCAACCTCAACCTACGCAGCTTCCTCTCCTCTCCCTCTACTTCTTGGCCAAACACCGATCCATTCGTAGCTCGTCTCCTTATAATCCAATCTATTGGTTCCATTCCGAGGTTTACAGCAACAATTGGGGGGCAGAAACTAGTGGGTAAAGGGTTTCATCTTCGATCTTTTATGGAATTTTATCATCTCCGTCTAGTTGTCTTCGCAGGTTTCGAGCTGTGGAGTTTGAAATCGATGCAAAGGCGACGCCTTTTTCTGTCAGGTACCTCTTGGGAGCAGTGGAAGAAAGGAGGCAAAAGGAGAGGAGAACGAGAGAAAGGAGGGATTTTTTTTAGGAGGGAAAGAAGAGTGAAGGCAGTGGAAGAGCAAAGTTGAGGTCTGGTATTTATCTGTTCATTAGCTTCATAGAATACTCAGAAGAGATAAGATATAGAAAGCTCCCATTTGCTGATTAATTAATGGTTATCTTGTTTTTGGGTTCTTTTGACAAAACTGTGGCAATTTGGCATCAATGATTCATTGGATGCATGTTGGTGCCATTTTCTTTTTCTGAAGAACAAATATGAGTTGGTTGGATTATGATATTGGGGGCATCATCTTGTGAACTGTGTTTTGGATCATAATTGCTATTTGTCCTAATCTTTGTAGTGGCACAACACAAATAGCTGTTGAGGTGCATGTATAGTGAATCATTAATCTTGACATGTCTTTGAGAGTTGAAGGGGCATTACTGTAGTGCTTTTGTGAATAGATAGAGGTTACTGCACAATAGAGTACCACTGTTAGCTAGTTTGCATCCATCAGTTGGGACACTTCATTGGAGTCATGTACTCTTTGAATGCTTGCAAGTAGTTGTTCTGCACTTTTCACCTTTGCAAAATGCATGTTTTAGACTTTTTTTTTCTATTATTGTTTTAGACTTTTAATGCCCCTTACTACTCCACTCGTTGTCAGTGACAAAAACTGTAACAATCTTGAGCGTTGGAGATTAATGCCTTGTCAACAGAAGGAACAGTTAATTAACAAGATTTGCAAAATATGAGAAAGAAAGAGTAATTAGTGAAGGAATTAGCAAGAAAACTTCCACATAAATGTAGAACATGTCATGGTGAACTTGAACATAATAAGATGAGTTGATGAATGATAAAGAAATGTGAACAAGAGTGCAACTGAAACAAGTAACATCAAAATACTATTTGCTTTTCTCCCCTTGAAGTGGTTTCCTCTTGAGAATACTTTTGTTTAAAATTAATTTGTCAGGAGCAAGAGAGAATTGACCAATTCTTATATCTCAGCCAACTTGTAATTTTTAACAATTTTGGATATATCGAGAATGATTTCTTTAAGACGAAACTCAGTACATAGTCTATAACTGGCATTATTCTAATTAAGAATGCAGCTATTTGGCCATATATAATTTTCTGAAAACATGTTAACCCTTCTTGCATCTTATGAAACTGTCCCTCCTTGTACTCTGAAACATAAATATGATCTCTTCAAAACTGAACGGGCAACACAATTAATCATCATTTCTTAATTGCTCCGACGTTATAATCCTCTTTAACTAACGCTGAAGAGACACTAAGTTGAATTGCAGCCTTTGCAGGTTGCAAACCATGATTTTTTGTGCCAGCCAATGTCATTAAATAGTTGTGCTCATGATGTTGTTTTCTTTGATTTATCTTCTTAGTTTCTTAAGGTGTTTGATTTAAATTAAAATACTATATCTTTATCGTTCAATACATCCACAAGGTTATGCAGTTCGAATCTCTTATCTAATTATAAAAATGTAATAGACATGAATAGTATATTTTTATCTACTACATGTTACATCAGTCTATGGCTAGTTCTATGATTAATCAAATTATATAAAACTCTTTTTTGTATATAGATATATGAATAAGTTGATGGGATGTATCAATTCAGGAGATGCATGATCAGAGATAGAAACCAAGCAAACTTGTGCTCCTTTCTTTTTCTTCTTTTCATGTTTCTTTGTCAATTCATTTCCAAGAGTCATGGCTTTATATCTCTCTGTCTTCCTAGAGGGCATTTTCTCTTGCTTAAGTAGGGGTAAAAATGGTATATATTGGATTTTTTACGGATAAAATGACCACCATATATTTTTCGAATATTTTTTTTTCAAATTCAGAAAAACTAACTTTTCTTAGAATATGACCCTATATTTTAATATTAAGAGATATTATTGTATGAATCAGCATCATTCACATATTATAAATTTCAATGTCACAATTTAAAAACCACGTAGATTGAATTTAAAAAAAACATCTAAAATTTTTATGTTTGGTTGGTCAAATTTTCAAGTTCTTTGTTTTGCTTATACCCCTACGTAGTCTTAAGGCTTTTATTTCGCTACAAGAATTTATAGTAATTACAAATTTATTTCTCAGAACCATATTTCAAGCCCAGTTATTGCTTTGTTCAGTTTCATGATTAAAAAAATTAAGATTATTTTCTTTCTCTAACTCTAAACTTTATGTAACCCAAAATTTTAAACTTATAAATTTCAGTCTCTAAACTTATCTCCATCTAACACTTAGATTCTTTGGTTGAATTTTATCCAAAATATGTTAAATTATTATTTAATAATTATGAAACGCCAATGTTATCCTTACTCTCTTAATACAACAAAAAGAACTAATATGGGTAAAAATATTTTTATAATAACTTTTTAGTATTTATAATTTTGGGATCCATTTTAATTTTTTATTCTTTTAATATTTTGTTTTCATATATTAAAAAAGGAAGTGTGTAATGAATTTTCATAATTGTTAAAAAAATAAGTTTGCAAACTTTTGAATGGATACTTAACTGTCAAATTGACATAAATTCGATAAAATTTATAAATTTATGGTTTTGAATTAGATGTAAAAAAATGTTATACTGCATGAATGTTAGAGTAAATAACCTAAAATATTAACCTTCTAATGAATGCATTTTCAAGACTATTTTTTGTTTTTTTTTAGATTGGTGGATCTTGCTAGTGCCAATGACCTTTCATCAACCAAACCATTGACCTTGAACTAGGCACCAAAAAATGGTACTATTCATGGCCTTGCAAATCTTAATTTAATGCTTTGTCTGGGTGGACTTTGTTTCTGTATGATCATTTCTACAACACCAAGGGGGCCACAAAAGAAGTTGTTGAACTTAATTGTTAAAATACGACATGACAGTTTATATTATTATTTTTAAAATTAAGTTCATTAACTTACTAATATTTTTGTTCAATCTTAACATATGTATATATTATATATCATAGATGAGATGAATATGTATCAAAATAAACCTCATAAAACAAGTTGCAAGTGTTTGTGTTGAGGACCCGTATTGACTATCACGAGATCTTTTCTCGTAACTAATTCAGTCATATATTTTCTTCATCAATTTATTATCCTATAAATTCTTTTAAAAAAGTTCATCAAAATAAAAAAATTAAAAACTTAATAAAAAAATTCAAACAAGAAAAATAAACTTTTTTAAACTTTCAAATATCCAACTGATCAATTAATTTCTTATAACGTACTTCATTTTTCTTTAACAAATAAACCAACTTGATTTATTAGTTTTGTTATGGTGAATATGAATCATTAGTTTATTTCTCAAACAAACTGAAAAGAACATCATTCGTTCCTTTGTTGTCATGAGGTCACTACATGAAAACAACATAAGAAAAAAAAAATGAATTAGATCAACAGCTCGATCAGTTAATCGGACTAACTATAAATATATTTAACGTGTCAACTAATTATATAAATTTATATTGAAAAATGGCGTGATTAGAAGGAAAAAGCAGGCTTTTGGCAACCACAAAACCAGATGATTAGAAGCCTAAACCTGGGGCGATCATAATTAATAACAAGGGATTTTCAGAGAGAAGAGTAGAAGACTCCATCTGCATGATTAATTTAGTTGCAGATCAAGCATAAACAAAGGACTGTTTGGGCTATTCCTCGTTGCATATTTCTCCTTAATCCCTATATAACAATGTAATTTAAGCACTCCTGATGCCATCAAAGCCTCAAATAATAAGTAGTTTCCATCATTGAGGTATGAGATGGTCACTGGCGTGGCACCTTTATCACAGGGCATTTTGGTAACTTAGAGGAGACATGCATGTTTAAAAAATGAAATAAAGCAGCACAAAGAAGAAACAAAAGATTAAGAATTAGTCGACATGTCTACCAGTACTCATAAAAGGAGACTGATAATAGACACTTACACTACACAACTCATCTCCAAGTTAAAAAAAAGTCACCTTGCTTAATTGAATTAATCATAGCTTTTTCAAGGTTCAATGAACGACTGAAGTGGAGTTATGAGGTCGGAAATCCATCTTTATCCATTAATTTTCTACTTAGAAGCTTCCCTAAAAGTTGATGTCAAACTACATAGGAAATAGAACAATGCGTATGATCTTACGCATAAGCAAGCACTTTTTATTAGGTGGAGTGATCATAATAAATAAGAGAAAACAGTAGTCTTGACGGCATTGGCTTAATATTGTGAAAACCAAAGTTAAGAAAGTAATTAATCCGACAGGTGGACCAATTTGATGAATAAAAGAAGGCATAATCATGTCATTACTAGAGTGCTGAGGAGTAAGACCATCTGGCATATTTAGGACCACATGTTTATTATTATTCTACTATATGCAACACCTTTTAGAAGTTAAGCAACTCGTTATCTACTTGTTCAATGTGGAGGGGTTCATATGAGAGAGAAAGAGAAAGAATCAATTCTTTGTAATAACTGTTCCTGTCCAAAGGCATTCAGCCACATCAGTAGATATAATAAAATCATGAAAGGTAGCATCATTGTTTTCTGTTCATTTGAAAGAAGATATAATCCCGAGTTCGGACCCTGATTCATGCAGGATAATCAAAGTAAAAGAAAACTATGCCGCAATCACTCCCTGTATTTATGTGATCAAACTACCATATGATTGTCACCAGCCTAAACGAAACTATGAAGAACATTACTGTTTCCAGAAGTTGGATGCCCGACATGGCCATCAGCACAATTTTGAAAGATACTTGCACTTGAATTTGCCATCTCAAAGAAAACATGACCAGGAGTTCAGACCAAGCGTACAAACATTAAGCAGTACAACCATCAAAACATCTCCACGTGAACTTGAAGACTGCCTAAATCTAGACATCATGTTTATTCTCACCGGATACCGAACTGTACACAGGTAACTCACCGCATACTCATCGAACAATATGCGGGACTGCTCATATGAAGAGTAGCTTCTTCGCAAGGTCGAGGGAGTCCTCATGACCAAAAAGCTTTTCAACAATTGCCAAGGAGAACTCCATGGCTGTCCCAGGCCCTCTGCTTGTGATCAAGTTGCCATCAACCACAATTCTATCCTCGCAAAGGCTTTGATCTGAAAGCTTCTCGCACACAGATGGGTGTGCTGTTGCTTTCTTACCCTAAAGCAGGAAAATTCTGGTTAAAAACTCAAAAGGATCGTTATAAGTTTCAGAACCAAAACAGATGGCCTTCAGGCAAGGAAAAGAGAATAGCAAAACAATTTGTCAAGACCTTTTTATTGATATCCTCAATTATATAATCCCCATTAATATTGGAGGAGCTAAGTATTAAGCATGGAGGTAGGCTTACTTTGAGTAACCCATGGGGCTCGAGAACAATTGATGGAGAAGCACATATTGCACCATAAAGTTTATTTGATTTGGCCTGCTTAGCAAGCAATTCGACAAGCTTCTTCGAACTTGAGAATGCTTTGGCTCCAGGAAGTCCACCCTGCCAGCAAATAGGGAATGGGTAAGGATTGAAAGAACGCCCAAGTTTAACATACCAAGTTGAGGTTTTTTTCTTCTTTTTTTTAAAGGAAAAACATGCCAGCTTGAATTGAGTCTCAACTTACTGGCAGAACAATAAGATCAAATTGAAGTTCGACGGCATCATCCAAAAGTATATCAGCTACTAGCTTCACGTTCCTAGATGCTAGAACTTCTAACTTATCTTCAAGTGATGCCACTACAACATTTGCTTTTGCTCTCCGAAGAATGTCAATTATCATTACAGATTCCATTTCCTCAACACCATTAGCTATTGGCACAAGAACCTGGGAAGAGATCGAAGTAAATAAGAAGGGCAACTGCTTTCAAGTGAAAACAAATGTAAAAGGTGCAGAAAATGGCCATAAGGAAATCCATTCTTACCATCAGCAAATTCACTTGGTAAGATATTCCAATGGACGCATAAGGTTTATTCGGTATAAATCAAGTAAAATGGTAAAAGTAAGTAGACAGTAGAAACCAAGCAAGGTCATTTATCAGCAAACTCAGTAAGTCGGCAAGGAAGCACAAGTTATTATTGTCAGAAATATACAAACTTAAACGGAAGGTGGATCCTGATAGCAATAAGACTGTAGCCTTGAACTACAGATAGACTAAACTGATCGTCAGCAAGCATAACCTCATAAAACTATATGAAGCAGCGCGCTCCAACAATTAAAATTAAGACTATAGCAAGGCCATTAAGAGATCATTAGCTAAAATCTCAACACGATAGATTTTCTTTGAGAAGCACGACACGATAGATTTTCCCAGTTCTGCTGGCATATAAGATCGAAGTACGGATCAACTTCTCAATAATATTAATGTCAACAATTAAACTTGGCAGTTGGTCAATCTGATGCTAATCTGAAGGATTGTCCAACAACCCATGGTGCAGCAGCCAAAAAAAATTGAATTTGGGCTCACATGACATGCACACCTTATTTTCTGACTTAACTGGTTGTCAACAAGCATAACCCCATAGAACTATATGAAGCAGAGTGCTCCAACAATTAAGCTTAAAGACTATAGCGAGGTCGTTGTGAGATCATTAGCTAAAATCTTTATACTATATATTTTCTTAGAGAAGTACAACATGATTTATAATGTCAATTTTAAACTTCGATAAATAAATGCATTTGATTTCCCCAGTTCTGCTGGCATAAGATCGAAATACGCATCAACTTCTCAATAATATTAATGTCAACAATTAAACTTGGCAGTTCGTCCATCTGATGCTCATCTGAAGGATTGTCCAACAACCCATGATGCAGCAGCCAAGAAATCTGAATTTGAGCTCACATGACATATACACCTTATTTCTTACTTAAAAATGCTCTCAGAAACAACTGAGATTGCCAAGATCTGCTAAGATCAAAATTTAGACCTTATGATTTATGATTCACAAGCCTTGATCTCGATCTCTAAAGATGTAAATAGTTGGATGCTCATAGGTATATAATCTTATAACCTTATCTGATCCTACACACTTGGTATGACTCAAAATAGTTGGTTCTAATTTTATTTGCTCACTTTAAATTATCTTTTCTCTGCTCTCCAGCTCTCTTTGAAAAGTTGGACAAGACATGCCGGTCAGACTGATTCATCATTATCTTATTGCAAGTGTTGTCTGATTCTATCAGAAAAGAAAAACAGATAGATGTAAAACCTAGGACGAACCAAAGAAAACAAAAAAAAAGGGGCTCCAAGCATTGAACCGATCTAGCAAATTTTTAATTTTTAAATTGTTGGAGATCAACACAACCTCCACTATGGTCGATGGCTAACTCAATTCATAAGACCTAGTTCTGCACAGGCCTTCCTCTTCTTCTCTTGTAGTGTCATTGAAATGACAGACAACAAAGGGAATGAGAGCAAAAATAAGATATCATGGGGAGGAAACTTGTCCAACCCTTTTCTTAAGTACATCTTCCACCTATTCTCCTGATTGGTGGTGTGTGTTGGACTTTAGAAGTAAAAAAAAAAAGAGTAAAGGATATCAGACAGAAAAAGGAAGCAGTGGAAGGTAAAAAAAAAAAAGAGGAAGTAAAAAGTGTCGGAAATTGATTGAGAAAAAGAAGGGAGGTAAGATAAAAATACACGAAGGAGAAAAGGACAAATAAGGTAAAAAAAGAAGGGGAAGAAGAAAATTTATGGAGAGGGATACTGGATGGGATAAGAGGAATTTGAGAAATTAAAGAAATTAGGAATTATTTTTGGCAGAAAAGAACAAATTTGTAATTATCTATATAAAAATATAATATAGTTGACATTGATTACATGTTTGGTTTAAATTTCAAAATACTCTAGGATCAGGACACAGACCTCCAATTGTCCTGATTTCTATTTATATTAAAATATAAAGAATATATTTAGAAGACATTTAACAGAATTATTAACTATACTTAATGCCCTAATGTAATAGTTATTATTACCTTAGGATTATTCGTAGAAGACCAATAGAGACCATACAAGAATTATATATTTTACATAATACAAATATCATATTATATAATTAATTAATAAAATGTATTGGAAAAAATTTTGGGCCTGTCAAGCCATGACTCAGTCTCGACTAGTTTGGACCAGGCTTCCAATGGCTTCTATACGTCAAATCTGGTACTGACCCAAATAATAATCTAAGACGGGATAAAAACCCAACCTTTTTTTAGCTCGGGCTGGGCTGAGATGAGCAGGATGTCTCCGCCTATGCTTACCCTTACCTCTTATCCTCTCATCACATGCATCAATATTCTCACTAACAAACGTCCAAACCCTTATTTTCAATTTCAAAAATGAGGCTTAAGCACTCGTTGAGTTGTGACTTTCCAACTGTAGTTTAAGAGTTGAAAGCAAGAAATTTACAGAAAGTATATATTCATTTAAAAAATAAATCTTTTAACTATCAGTGAGGCCTTATTATTCTTGTTCCAACTCCATGATTCTGGATCCTTGAACCCCTTCTCATGTAGGCATCGCAATCTTAACAAACTCGGTGATTGCTACCACCATATAAACTGCATGAGTGACAATACAAAATATCCACGTATTCATCTTCCTTCTCTGGGGTATTCATCATCTCCGGAACACTAACTCCAGTTTGAGGTGGTTCAAAACAGTTTGCACTCCAGGCTCAATTCTTACTTGACTAAGGTATCAAATATCAATCAGACCAAATTTAATCTAGAAAACAATTAAAATCCAGACCTTAACATGTGTTGTAACAAAGGGTAACTCAAGTAACTTGGTTACTACAGTATCAATATACTCTTCACTTGCGTAAAAAAATATACTCATTCACCGGCATGTTCTGCATAACTACTCTGTTATGGCTCAGTTTGGACTTCAATATTCTTCTTGGAACTGAATTCTTTTTATATCCTGCTTGGAGATGTATTCATTATCAAATTACAAGATAGGCACACTTTACCTCAAAAAATGCAATATGATCTTCCAAGTATACAGTAGAAGAAAAGGAATGAGATATGCCGAGAAGGTTGAATAACTAAGCTCACTGCTCAAAACTTTCTAAATGAGTTTGATCACATGATAGCTTTCTGATCATCTATCACTATTGAATATGAGATCACTGATCATTAATTTGAAGGAGATGATGACTAGATAGAGATTGCAAAAGAAAATGAAAAAAAAAACAGAAGAAGATCGAGAGTATATTATCCACAAGAAATATTTGTAGACCAACAAAATGCAGGAGACATTACCTGTGGTGTTGATTCACATTTCCATTCTCTATTGTTCAACTCAGTCATAGCAAACTCAACTCCATGCTGGGGACGCATAACCTAACATAAAACCAGTATGCATGTGGTTTACATTCGAAAATCCAATAAACATAGTACAAGAGAAAGTTATCACATGCGCATAATTGTTAAAATAAGAAACTCCATGCCGAGGACACAACCTAAATAGGACCAGTATCAACGTTGTTTACATTTGAATATCCAATAAACATAACACAAGAGGAAGTCATCACATGCACATAATTGTCAAAATAGAAACTAAAGGAGATGCACATTTGGTAGCTTATAAACAAAAAAGTTACATGGTTTCACCTTTTTAAGCCTGCCTTGTTGTCAATGGGTTTGGTTTTGTTTGAGGTTCTCATATGTTTTTTTTATGAGCATAATGTTTTCATATGTTGATTACTTCTTTTTAGCTTCTATAGCTTTTCACTAACGAATGTTAAAGGTGTCTAATATAAACCTTAAAAGAATAAGCTAATGAATAATAAATAAAGGTTAGATTTAACCTGAGAATCACTTCAATCACTCAAAATGATCCTAAAGTGGGTAAAGTGAAAAGCTCAGAAACTCTCCCATCATCTGAAGTGAGAACTACTGTGATTTATGACCATAAATCGAAAATATAAAATTAACAATGCCCTTGTGTAAGTTGGCTGCAAGGAGATGCATTAGTTAGCGTTATGGGATATATTTGTAAATTATCAGCATCTCTATGAATAACAGTTCTTGCTACAGTTGATCTTCTCTTATATTCAGAATGCCAATATTAATGAAAGATTCTGATGTTATAACTTTTAACCACTCATATAACAAACTGATCAGCTATTGAAGTTGACAACTAATGCCCTGATATTCCCAAAAATTTCATTCATCCATCAGCATAAAAATTTAGGTTAGCATAATAATCATGATCAGAGAAAGAAAAGGAGTATATTACCATCGGCCCAGCCACTTCAGGAACTTTATCCTTCCCATAAAGTTTCTCAACCAATGTTAAAGCGAACTCCATTGTTGTCCCTGGCCCTCGGCTTGTGATAACTTGTCCATCAACTTGCACCCTAGACTCCACCTTCGTTGCATCTTGGGGCAGTTTGTCCATGAAGGACGGATAGCATGTTGCCTATGATAGAAAGATGCATAACCCATTTATATTGGATCCATCACTGTTATTATTTTTTTTAAGAAAGTCCAACACTTTGTTATCAGGACTAGGCACACAGAATAAGCAAAACTAATTCAGTACAAAAACATTACGGTGCTTACAGCGCAAAGATTTAACGGTGTGTGAATTAATCAACTACAAGAGTAAATAGAACTGTGACGCAATACTAAAGGAGAAACTCACCTTTACGCCTTTCAGCAAACCCCATGATCCAAGCGCTACAGCGGGCGCCGCGCAGACCGCGGCATAAAGACCACTTTTTTCCGCTTGCTTCTTCACCAAGCTCTCCAACACTCCAGAGTCCCTGAGATGTTCCGCACCGGGCATCCCTCCCTATACACAAACAAAAAGAACACCTGCAGAATCAGCGAAATAAACCTTTTTTTTTCACAGAAACAGTTCCAACCCGAAAGACAAGAGAAATCACCACTCACAGGCAGGGAGATAAGGTCGAAGGAGACGTCGGCCAGGTCAGCGACGAGGGCGTCGGCGAGGATCTTGATTCCCCAGCAGGCCTCCACGACGAGGCCCTTCTCGACGGATGCAACGGTGACGTCAGCTCCGGATCTGCGGAGCACATCGGCGAGGATCACCGCCTCCATTGGCTCGGTGCCGTCGGCGACCGGGACGAGGACCTGAAGAGTTTGTCCGGTTCCATGTGACGAAGCCCCCATTAGAGCTCGAATCGAGCGGCGGCAATGGATAGAGAGAAAGAGAAGCCCTTCTTACCTTCTTCGACGGAGGAGATGCCATTGATGAGCTCGAACGCAGTGGGCGGAAAAGTGTTCGACGATTTGCCGGGCATCGAGCACAGGTTTTGAAGGAAGAGAAGAAGAGGGGAAGAGGAGGGATGAGGTGACGCGTGGCCATCGAGGGGTGTGCTGCGTTGATGATGTACAGAAAAAAAAAGAAGTATCTCGAGTCCCATGTTGCTATCTATAGACTATATTTAAATAAATATAGATAAAAATATATAACTATTAAATAGGCCAATTTACACTTTGTTAAAGAAAATTTTAGAGAGTTATTTCATATTTTCGTATAATATTTAATTATATTCAATGATTATTCATTTTCTACTCATTTGTTTGCCTGCCCTTAATATATGTACCAAAGAAATATGACAAAAAAATATTTTATCCTTTCACCAAATTCATTTAGATTACTTTTGACAATATAAATTATGCTAAATTTTGATTAAATCAATTAAAAAAATGTCGTTCAAGATGTTGAGAGCTAGATTACCGCTAAAATATGACTAATTTTCCGTTTGGAAATTACATATTTACTCTTTTGAAGTATAAAATCATACCATTTTTAAAGTAAAGTGTGCTAATTAGACAAATGAAAAAACATTTTTTTTAATTTGAAAACGAATAACCCATGTGTCATTTCTAAATATAAAACTGAATCGGTCTCGTTACATTACATTTTTTACAACTTTCGAACCAATTCCATTTGTCCGGCTTCGTTTATTTTGGTTTCTTTTGTAGAACAAAAAGTTCTGAGGAGAAAAGAAAATTGAGAATAAAAGTAAAAAAATTAAAAGTAATATATATATATATATAAAGAAATGAAATCCATAATTTTTTAATACCATGTTAATTTTTAATCGAGGGGCTGAATGAAAACAACTGAAAAAGAATTGGCACAGAGAAAATCACTGGAGAAAATAAAGTGACAGTTGATTTCAATCCACGTACTATAATTTTTTTCAGAAAATTATATTTATACACATTTATTCTTTGAAACGAAAAATTATTACTAATTTAAAATATAATTATAATCTTTTTGAAAACTTAAAGAGTAAATTGAGTTCAGAAAGCATACAGTAATGCTCAGCAAGTCACATGATCGAAGGCATAAAAAGACTAGAGGAGTTAGAAAGAAGTATTAATTGATACCTTATTGAACCTAAAATAGAAGGGGTCAAAGGTTACATTATTAAATGAAAAATAATATTATAAAATATTAATGTTTTCCTCAGTATTTTAGCAGCGATTTGTTTTATTTATGTAATGGGAAAAAGAGAAAAAAATATCATAAAAATAGAATGCTAACAAAATAAAAGGCAAAAGATCAGAACAAACAAATGGTACTAGAAACTATTTGAAAAAAAGTAAGAGATGAAGAAAAAGAATAGGTTACATATATAATATCTCAGACATAGAAATTAGAAAAAGTAATAAAAAGATGAAATATAATGCAATTATTTGCTTTGAACCCACTCCCACATGTGACACCAAAAGCCTACGGCAACCATTTGAAATTGAAACTATTATTAGTTTACATGATGCCATATATTCCTCTACTTCTTGGAAAGGAAAAAAGGGTAGGAGAAATGTTACCATGTTATTGTTCTTCGCTAGCTGAGTAGAAGGGAAGGGCAGTTAGAGAGAAAAGAAAAAGTAAAGAAATAGATGAGGAAAGAAAGACAAGAAAAATATTTTAAAAAAAATAAAAAATATAATAAAGTATATTATGTGTTTTTATCATTTGAATAGTTATATTTAAAATATGTGACTAAAAAATATAAAATTTAAATAAATTAATTATTTTAATCATATATTTTATATTTAATAATTCATATGATAAGATATAGTATATAGTATATTGTCGAACCTGATCGGATAGCAATAAAATATATTAATTCAAACTACTTACTAACATACATTAATAAATTTTAACTATAATTATGATAATAAAATATATTTAAAATAAAGTTATTTATAACTAAGTTCAGTTTATTATAGTTTTATAAAAATCTTAAATTTAAGATTTTTACTATGTGATTATTGTTGGAATTTAATATTATGATGATATCTATTAAGTTTTTTAATATAATTATATTTCATGTATTGTATTATATTATATTATATAATTTATACAATATAATTGAATCAAATTACTTGTAATTATATTCATGCATAATATATTTTTATTTGGACAAAAAAAAGTTGCATAGAAAATAACTTGTTTAGTTAATACTAAGAGTATAAAAACAAACCGACATAGTCCCACATGGGTTACACAAAGATATGTGGACCAAGTAGTAGGTATTAAATAGAAAGGATCCATTAGGAGAAAGTATAATATTTTAACGGGTTAAATATTTTTTTTAATAATTTCAACTGGTTCAAACTAATTAAAATATTCTTTTCCGATTGTGACCAGTTCATACCGATTTTGACCGATTTTATTTGGGTTTGACTGATCTAATCTGGTCTAAATCTCTCACTGGTTTAAGAGACCGTCTTATTGCCTGGTTGGACAGGCCGGTCTGGTTCGGTCGTGACAACAATGAGTATATTATATTTAAATGGGGTACATCTCGATTAAATTCTTATTATATTTTAAATTAAGTTAAAAGTATACTTAAGTTTATAAAATTAGATTGTGTTGTTATCCTGTTACTAAACTCATTACAATAAAATAGGAATTAGTGATTTTTTCAATGATGATCTTGAGATGCTAATATTAAAGTAATTGAAAATTTTGTGACCAGTCTTTTAAGAGAGGTTTGAATAGATTTTAATAGTCTAAAAATTAAATTAATATGACATAAGTCTAATTTTCAATTAATCCAAAATTATGCAAAATAAATTTCTATAAATAGAGTTACAAATAAAATAATGAATATGTGTCATGCTATTTTGAACAGCTACGAGTTTGGTTTTACAATTATAAACAGATAAAATTATGATATTTATATTGAAGAAAATACATTAAATAACCTTTTGTATTTGATTGAAATCAGATTGAAAGGAGTTCTTTAAATGAAATTATCGAATTTTCAAAAGGAGTTCTTGAAATCAGATTGAAGCATCCTTCTCCATGGTATTACTTCCGAAAGGGTTTGCTGAAGAAGTACCTGCAGATCTCATAAGAGTAGGGTTATCTACTACAGAATGAGAAAAAGGGGAACGCTCTCCCGCATCATGTATGATAAGGGATGAACCCCTGATCTCACGGGTGTCCTTGTGAGGGAGGAGTGTCATGGGAGTATGCGGAGTAGGGTCACATGCTGCACATGAGCCTGGGAGAGCGTGTGAAGTGGACATTTGAAGGGAAGCAACTGATGCATAGCACGTGATTGTTGGGAGACGTGTTGAGAGTTGCTCATTGGGTTTTTTAGCATCATCTGAGCCGTTGGATTTCTTGATGAATGGATCTGATCCAAACTAGTTAGGGTATGGTGAGGAGAGGTACCACCAGCTGGTTCGGCAACTTGGGGCGTATTCTGGATCGGTTCAAGGTTTAGGCGGCGGTATGCTAGAAGTATCGTCTCTATCGGATGGTCATCACCAATGAGGAGGGATCGATCTCATCTAGTTGCCATAGAAATAGGGGTTCCGAGGAGGATTTGCCAGCCTCGACATCCGTCTTCTTCTCCGGGCAAGCGAAAATGAGATGCCCTACTCTTCCACAACTAAAATAGATATGATGAATATCATCATACATAAACCTTTTGAAAGTAAAATTACATCATTTAGTGATGAAACTCTTCTACTTAGGACATAGAATTATATGTTATGTTGTATAGTTGTATTCCGTCTTGTAATTATTATATGCTAAATAAGTATTCACTGAGTGATGATTGTGTTAGAATTTAATATATAATTAATATTTAAATTCATATTGTCATTTATTATATTAATTAAACTATTTATATGATATTAAGTAATTCTTATAACTTTTAAATTAATAGTTATATTAACTATATAAGCAACTTCCTTGATAGGAGGAAGCCTATAAAACCTATAAATGCAAGGTCCCTAGTTCAACCCAACATTCATAAGTTTCCATCATATTGTATGGCCTATGAATCAGAAAATTTTTGCTATTAACACATTATGTGTTTAATCTATGGCTAAAATGTTCATCCTATTTTTATTCTTCCGCTATTATATTATAAATTTATGTATGTTTATTCTAACATGTGGTACGAGGGCTTGTATACATTTGCCTAGCCATACTTCACTTTCTTATTAATATTTTATTTATGCACATATGACGCATAATTAACATTTATGTTATGAGTTTTTTTTTATCTTCTTAGGAGTATATTCTTTTGCTCTTATTGAAACTAAGATTTTTTTCATAGTTCATGATTTTGCAAAATTATTAAATTTTAAATGTAGTGTCCATATATTAGCATATTATTTTGCACTAAGTATGAATATTATCATACTTATATGATTTTGTTTTTTTATTTTTATAAGATATCATCCCTTAATTATTAAGTTATCATACTCATGACTATTATTTGTATTGATCATTTTATGATATTTTTTTGTCATTTTCTTTCATTGGATTATATGATTATTGTGAACGATTTGTTGTTAGTCTCATGTTTATCATATTTTATTATATTATGTAAAATAATATTTTTTTAAAAGCACATTATTTTGCATTTATCAGAAGTATGAATTTGACATACTTTCTTGATGATGTAATTTTTTTTGGATAAATACTTTTAAGACTACATATTGTTCATTTGATAGTCATATTACTTTCTTGATCATATAAAATATTGATTTTGGAAGAAAGATTATGTTATGACTTTGCACATTATGTTTTTCATAATCATATTATTTGCTTATATCAAATGTATAAATCATTATACTTATTTATAAGACAATTTTTTGGTTTTGAAAGAAGAGACTTTTAAGTTCATGCATCATTGTATAGAAAAAAATTTAACACGCATAATTTAGTTTGTTTTAAAAGGTATATTGATGCCTTATGTCAATAGCTTATTATAAAGTTTTTTATAAGTTATGATTGATTTCATTGAAAATTTTAAAAGGTTATAAAATTTGCAAAATTTTATTATTTTGGGCTTACGTGTAATAAATATAATTTTATGTTCTATGATGCCAAAATGATTGAATTTATTTTTTAATTATTTGCCTTGACTATTTGATAGCCATTATGAAAATTTTATTTTGTCCAAATAGCAAAGTTTATTTTGATGTAAGTTAAAACATTATTTGCATCATAATTAATTATTAACTTATGTGATGCATTAAATTTGCATGTTGTAACATTTTTTATTATGATGTTATGTGATTTGATATATTTGAATAATCGAAGAGTAGTCGTAGCATCTTTAATTATTTGATTATATATTTACAATTTATGATTATGTAAATTATATTTAGAATATGACATCAAAATCTAATTAAACATAAAATATATATTAACTTTACCCTCATAGGAATGTTAATTTGTGCTTTTATATATTAAATTAGGGTGGGAGATTAATATTGTTTATTTCTTTCATCATAAAAATTAAGGCATAAAATAATGATATATTAAAAATCTTTACTCACAAGTAGATTTTAATGACACATAAATTCATGTGTATATTTTAATATAAAATAATTATGTGTTAATTTTGCCCACAAGTAGATTTTAATGACACCGATTCATATTTTAATATGAATTGTATTGACAAATATATCTTATGTGTATGCAATTTTTGATGTGCCTATTTATGTTACGTATGTGCATGATTTTATAACTTTTGTAATCTAAAAAAATATTTTTATACTTTCCAATTTAACTATGATTTGTTCATTTGATTTTTTTTATTATTTATCACCTTAAGTTAGTGGGAGTAAAATCATCATTTTTTATATTGATTATATTTTAACTTTCATTCATATATTTGTTATTACGTGAAGTGAAATAATTTTTATAAATAAAAAATAATTGTTCTACTTGTAATACTTATTAAGAAAGGTGAGTTTCAGAAACAATTGATATAGAGAGGAAATAAGTTTTTTATCAAATATTTTATGTACTTATTATGTTTTATTTGAGGTGACATCATATTTTGTTGAAGATTTTTGTCATTCGATTTTTGGCTATTAACTTTATCCTTAATCACTAAGAATGTGACAGTTTAAGAATATGTTGTTTGCTAGTATATATATTTGAGAGTCGAAATAACGTGTTGTCGATATAAAGTACTAGTAATTAAAGGAGCACGTTAAATGTAAGTGTTCATATATATGATATCTATTGAACTTATATTGCGGATTCTTTAAAAAAATATGTAATAATTGTTAAAGAATCATAACTCATATGAGATGTTCAATTATGTCACTTATGATTTAAGGTGTTGTATTATAAATTATTTAATAAAGTATTTATAGTTATGTATTTTTCTTTTATTTGATATGCATGCATTATAAGAATGACACATTTTATTGGAGAATTTAGAATAAACATTTGATTTATTCATATAGAATACTAATTATTAGATTTGAGACTTTAAAAAAATTGAAATTATATTGTAATACATGGAAGGTACTACTTATTTGATAAATGACCTACTGTCATGATTCATATAATTTATTTTCTTTTGTATAAAGTATATATACATATATACTATATACAATTAATTATAATAAATGGTCTGACCAAGTGGGAGAATATTAAAATTTAATATGTGTTTAATATTTAAATTCATATGATTATAGTTTATTATATTAATAAACTATTTATATGATATTAAGTAGTTTTATAACTTCAATTAATAGTTATATTAAATACATAAGTAACTTTCTTGATGGGAGAAAGCCTGTAAATACCCCTAAATGCAAGGTCCTTAGTTCAAGTCAACACTCATAAGTTTTCATCACATGGTGTGGCATATGAATTAGAAGATTTTTGCTATTAACACGTTAGGTGTTTAGGCTATGACTAAAGTGTTTATCTTATTTATATGCTTCCGTTGTTATATTATAAACTTGTATGTACGTTTATTCTAACAGATTGTTGATTGATTATATTGTGTTATAATAAACTTTTATGTCTGCTTATTCTAACAGATTGTTGCATGATTATATTCTATTATAATGTTCCAACAATAAAAGAAAATGATAGATGCGAAAGTATGATAAATCACAAGAGCTTACATGATGTACCATAAGGGTTTTATTATTCATACAATCAACATAATGAATTATAATTCTCATACATTAAAAATGAAGACATGCACTGTAAAAGTTTATGATAAATGAAAACGCACGTACTATAATGATCAGTGCATGACAAACTATAAATGATTTTATGATATATGATTGTATTGATGAGTTGGAGAATGAATTGTGTGCAACTTATGACTCAATATGTAAGATTGAAATATTTCTTATTTAGTGCTACAAAAGGTAACATATAAAAATTCTAATTGTCGATCACACTATTGACCATCGTTCTCCGCATGTTTGATCATTCATAAGATGGAACATTCTTCAATATTGACATGTATGTAAAATATTATTATTATTATTATTATTATTATATGTCATGTTATTGTGCATAAGATAGATGTTGGTGCATGCTACTATGTTAGATTGAATTATTGATTGTTATTATAGTTTTACTATGTCGTTCCACATAAGATGTTTTTTTTTATGATTGATGATTATTACTACGAAACAAAGAATGAACAAAAGGAAGCAAAATAAAGATGAATGACATGAACAAGTACAAATATGAAGAATTAAATCACATCCTTAAGCTATCTCGTCAAATATGTGTTCAAGGACGGACCCAGGGGAAGAATGATAGGGGGCCAAAAAATTGGGGGAACAAAATATATAACAATAAATTACAAAAAAATGGGAGGGGCCAAGATTTGAATTCTAAAATCTCTAAATGTTAGTCAAAATCATCTATCCACTATGCCAGTTAGATTGACTATAACTACTAGTATATACGTATATACGCCTCCCCCCCCCCCAAATACGCCCCCCCCCCCCCCACCCCCCCGGGTACGTGGGTCCGCCCCTACATGTGTGTAACCCTTCAAGAAGATAAAGAACAATATTACCATTAAAAAGTTAATCCAGTTTTCATCAATATATTATTCCTCCAAAATATTGTAATAGTTTATTCTTGACTCAAACTTAAAAAAAAATCCAACAAAATAAGCACCCTTTATTCTATAAATAATTATCCATCAATGAAACAAGACATTTAAAACATGTGGTGTTAAGAAGTGTAGTTAATTTTATTACAAGACACGAGTACACAGATAATGTTAAGTATGAGGATTATTCAATTAAATTATGAACATTATTGTTAACCAAAAGTAGTATGTTTCTCTATATTTGATTCCTACAAGTAATTTAGATCAACATAGGATACCCAAACAATGTCACTTTACAAGTGTGTATGTGTGTTGAAGGGTGTTCTTGGCCTGCCAACTTTTTATTTTTGCTAGGAGACTTACAGAATAATCTATATTGCCTAACCGAAAAGTTACCACTTATTAAATTATCAGTAATGTACATTAATATATTTACTTTATATAAATAATTGTTAATTCATATAATCATATATACTTATAAAAAAAGAATTACTAAGCAATACACATCATTTTACCAAAATACACTATAAATATTATTAATTTAAAATATTTATATTATTGAATTGAAACTTATCAACTTAAATAATAAATTCACAAATTAATGTATTAGGTAATTAATACCCTTCATAATAAAGTAATAATAAAGCAATACATATTATTAATATTAATAAAAAATGTTATTTTAGTTAACAATACTTATATTTAATAATTAGTTATATATTTTTATTCATAATACAATAATAATATAATATAATAATTCTATACATTATTTAAATATTATTTATCATTGCAATTAATTCATCTTTGTAAGATGTTGTTATGATCCTTGCCATATTATTATTATTATTATTATTATTATTATTATTATTATTATTATTATTATTATTATCATCATCATCATCATCATCATCATCATCATCATCATCATCATCATCATCATCATCATCATCATCATCATCATCTATGTTGCTATTATTATATGATATATTTTATTTATGAAAGACTTAGAAGGACGAATATGAAAACTAAATATAAATAATAGTGTCACTTGATTGATAATATGAATAGACATTCCTCTTTTAGTAATTTAAATTATCTCTTCATAAATAATAGTGTATTGCTAGGTAATTCATATTGCTTATATATTAAATCAATAACAAGATAATATGGTGTGCTCAAATGATTTTAAGTTCATATTACTAAAAATCTACAAAAAGTACTGTAGAAAAAAACCCCCTTATATACATCGAAAGAGGTAGAACGTGGATTCATGTATCATTTAATACTTAATAATATAAAATATATCGTATACTATAACTAATTAAGTATATAAATAATTATATATAATGTTTTAAGTTCTAAAATTTTGCAAACACTTATTTAAGTATACATAAAGATATCATACAAGTGAATGAATTGTTTATATTAGATTGATAACATTATAAGTCAATTGCAAATCATACCAAAAAAAATATTATGAAATATTTAACATTGTTATATAATATTTAGAAATAAAATAAATAGGGACTTATATGATTGAAATTTATAATGAATTCAATTATATTCGAAAAGAGAAATGGAATATTTTTTTCTATACCATGCAAGAACATTTCTGCATAGTTTTATAATTTATGAAAAAATAGGTCAATTTATAATTTATGAACAATTAAAGTAAAGAATGTCATATAATCACATAATCACAATTTTAATTTTTACAATAAATAAGATGAACAGAGTTGCCCACTTATGTCTCTAAAATCTTACGGATAACACTAGTTCCCAATGCTGATAATTATTATCACAATTTTTATTTATAATTTGCTTAAAAAAACTTAATATACAACTAGATTAAATTTCACAATTTCATAGATAAATAGAGTTGCTAACTTTTTTATTAAAAAATCATTTATACCAACTAGATTAAATTTCATAATTTCGAAAAATATCACTTTATATTGTACATTTCTACTTAATAAAATTATGACAAATAAATTTAAACTTCAACAAAATGTATTATGTGATGCATATAAATAAGTAATAAATTAAATAATTAATTAAATATGTTTACATTCATCTATATGAAGTTAATTATTTAATATGTTTTGTAGAAATGATATTTATAGTCATACATTATGTGAAACTAACTAATAAATCTGACTTATTTTAGATATTATTATATTATCTAACTTTAGAACATAAGCTAAAAAAAAATTGAATATTTAGATTATGAAGATGATATACATGAGAAACATAGTAAGATGGTTGAGATAAACGAGGAAAAAAATAATGTATAATTAGGTTTAAATGAAAATTCTATTTTATGTGATATTATTTTTTATATTGAAATCAATGTTGACAAAATTGACTTCGACTCTGTGGTTCAACTGGAATCAATGCTTGGTCTGGCCAATTCAACACAAAAAAGTAAATTACTTTGAACTTGGGAAATCATTCGAATTGTAAAAAAACCATTGAGCAACAAACCATACAAAAATCTGATTCAAGTAAAAAAATGAAAAATAAAGATAAAAAACTTAAATTAGGTTGACAAATTAAAGTAAAAATGGAAATAAAATAATTAAAAAAAAGTAACAGAGGGATAAAAGGCTATAAAATTAAAATGGAAAGAAGAATGCATTAAATAGGAAATAAATATCAAATAATTATGAGAGAAATAAATGAAAATAAAAAGGAAAGTAAAATAAAAATAGCATGAAAATTAAGAGTGATTTGGGTAAACTAGATTAATGTATCATCAATAGGATTAAATCATGTATATATAAAAAAGTTAAATAATAACTCATCAACATCAATGAGTTGGAAGTACATTTTTAATAAATATTAACATTTAAAATATAATAAATTGTATTAACAACTAATTTTTAGTAGGTAACTAATATATTTTTATATATAATATAATATTATATTGTGCAATATATTTAGAATTATAATTATAATAAGTAATATTATTTGAATAAAATTCAGTTTAATCTAATCGAATCAATTGAAATTGTGACCTAATTAACAATTTCAATTACGAAAATATTGATCGAAATAATTGTTAAATATACTTTATGATTTTTCCTCTTTTTAATACTTTTCCTATGTATCCCGGTCTCCTCTCACTTCCAATCCTAACTTCATCCCTGATGGGATAAGAAGGGCATAATTACACGATGAAAATTCATGTATATAATCATGTGACATATTATTTACAAATATTAAAATGCATTATTTATTTAAGGAAATGTAAAATGGTTTTTTATATTTTAGATCAAGAATTACAACAATAAGGAGCATCTTGTACCATGTGGCAAATACCGAAATGATCATATGAAATACATTTGAGATTGTTACAATATATCTATTATTTTATCATTAATGTAATAAAAAAAGGACAAAATGATAGGAAAAGTCAATATTTTCATAAAATGATTGAATTGAACGTCCAACTTAATGATAATTTAATCGATTTCAATCAGATTTAACTGAACTGAGTGAGATCTTTTTGCTTAAAAACAGTATTTATAATAATCTAAAACATATAGCATAGTTAGTATTATATAATATCTAAACATTTTATAAATAACCTAAAATAATTTAATGTTAATACAAATTATTATTTATTATATGTTTACAAGTTAATATTTATTTAAAATAATGATGATGGATAGATTATTATAATTTTGTACTAATTATATAATTGATGATGCTATATTATTTTATTCTAACTCACTCTTAATTTTTTCTTATTATATTTTTAAATCTTTCCTTTTTTATTTTTTATCTTTTACCTATTAATTACCTCCTATATTTATATTTTTTCATTTTCATTTATTCCTATCATCTCCGTTTTTCCCTTCTAAACAATGTCCTTCAATATCTTACAAAATTTGTTCGCCTTGATTTTTTCTTTGAAATTTAGAGTTGAACCTTTTTTTTAAATTAAGTATTATGTATAAGATAGTTAGTGCTTACCCGTCATGTTTATTTATTATTATTATTATTATTATTATTATTATTATTATTATTATTATTATTATTATTATTATTATTATTATTATTATTATTTTAATTCAAATCACGGTTAACTTTTCTATTATATTACTNTTATTATTATTATTATTATTATTATTATTATTATTATTATTATTATTATTATTATTATTATTATTATTTTAATTCAAATCACGGTTAACTTTTCTATTATATTACTTATATTTTTTTTGTCTTTACCCCTTTCTTTTTTTTTCTATTACTATACCTTTTCATTCCTCATCTATTTCCTGTTTCCAATTTTATTTTTACCTTCTCCAACTAATTTTCATTTATATTTTTTTCTTCCATGTTTACATTAATTTTTCATTTAAACTGAGTTTTAACAAAAAAATTTAAGCCAGTTTTTTTTCCGATTTTGCTTAGTTCAAACGGGTCAAAGTTGATTTTGCAATCATCAATCAAAGTGAATCGAACCGGGCGTCCATTTATGATTGATTCAATTTTAATAATATTAAAAGATTAAGAAAAAAGATGAATTGCTAAATTGAAAAAAAAAGGAAAATTATTGGTCCATCCATATAGATCCGACTAGGGGTGTTCACGGGTCGGATTTGACCCGATCCGAACTCAAATCCGATCCAACCCGATCGATTTTGTTCGGGTTGGGTCGGGTCGGATTGATGACAAAATAGTCATAGAATCCGATCTAACCCGACCTTTATTGGGTCGGGTTGAATCGGGTCGGGTCATCGGTTTATCCGATTGAATTTTTTTATATATTTTTAATTATTTTTTATAATACTTAACATCAATTATATTTTAAAAAATGAAGAAATATATATTTTTTAATGTTTTATAATGATTTAAATGATATAAGTATAAATTTGTAATATACTTTAATTTTAAAGTACTATAAAATTCTTATTAAGAATAAATTAGTTTAAATTTAATAAAAAATATATAAACATTCGGGTTATCGGGTTGGGTCGGGTTGATCGGGTTCGAAAAATTGAAATCCGTACCCGACCCGTTGATGATCGGGTCGGTTCGGGTTCGATCCGACCAACGATCCGATCCGATCCAATTGAGATTGGGTCGGTTCGGATCGTCGGATTCATCGGGTCAATTCGACCCGATGAACACCCCTAGATCCGACTGTTTAAAAGGTATTCAATCGACCCGATGAACACCCCTATATCCGACTGTTTAAAAGGTATTCAAACTCCACCCGATAAGACTTATCGGATCGGTCGGGCCTTTATCCGGTCAGAGTACCACTAACTACGTCTATTAGAACCCTGGGTCCGCTGATACACCTTATTGCGTCTCCGTTGGTTGCTAGCTGCGCTGCCTGCCGCCGGGTCGCTGCAGAGTTGTCGCCGCCGGGTCGCCGCAGAGTTGTCGCCGCCGCGTTCGTCGCCGCCTCGCCGGTTTTCCTCTCCCTCCCTCCCTCCCTCCCTCTTCCCCCTCTCTGTCGCCCTGTGTTTGCTGTGGCTTTTCATGCTCCTATGTAAAGGTCATCTGCTAGTGAACAGAACAAGGATCCTTTTGACCCAGAAATCCCTATTTTTTTTAGGATGGATGCATTGTTAATTACATACATTTAAGATTATAACTTTGGTGCAATCCCACATACCGTTCTACAATCTCAAATTCATTCGACGTCGGTTCAGATTTACGAGTTTGACAACATTGAGTCTGGAACCGTATTTTTATTTTAATTCCCTTCACGCAACTATGATATTTTTTTTTTTATAATCGTAGTATCCATGTTGGTCACAAAAGAAGCACATCATATGCACTGCATTGCGATAAATTAAACGACCTTATTTCCCTATAGAACTGTAAAGATGACTACATGTTGTGAGTGATAAATTTGATCCGCTACCAACAAGGTTAAGTCGATAGGAAGAGCAAATCTTTACATATATAATATATGTATATATTCTTAAACGTGTGTGGATGGCTGACAACAAAGTTCAACACATGGACAACTAAGAAAGAAAGTTAATTTTTAATATGAGAAATATCGATGTTTGAACTCAAGCTTTGGTAACATGTTAAATTAGATGTGCTACCAATGTCTTTATATTTATATTCTTAACAGTGAGTAGTAGCCTTACTTGGATAGCATTGCAGTCTTCTGTAGTCTGGATTTGGGTGTCTAAACTCTGATAAATCAGCTAAGGCACACTATTCATAGGCAAAGTGTGTCACAAGCAATGTTTGTCAAGATGTTTCTGCATTTTGTATCCCGGAAGATGAACTAGACAAAGAATTTTGCCTCCTGAGACTGAAAATTATTAAATCCTTATTCCGACTGATTATAATAGCTTCAAAGACATAAAAGTATTGAACTGAATTCTCATGATTTATGTTCCTCTTATCATGCCAGTTTACTGACTTTACTGATCTGATCTCTTTTTGTCAATATATTCTGGTGATAACCTCATTTTCGGCAGTTGGGATTAACTTCATCACTATCAGACAGATTCTGGTCAGCATCGTTGTATGCATGTCTTTGTGTTTAAACTTACATGTGCCATACATCATTTTAAGTCATCTCTCTTTTCATTTATTATTCCCCTCTTGACCTTTTTCTTCTCAGCCTTGCTAAATATGTAAATTTATTATTTTTTATCCTGTAACACTGGCAAGTCTTGTCTGCTTTTATGTTGTAGTGATGAATTAGGGACCTAGGGTTCTGAAATATTATTTTTATCATCATAACTTCGATCTCTGAAAATTTATGCCTGCCTGTAATTACATAATGTTTCATAATTCAGCTTATATTTTTGAGATCACTAACATTATAATTTGTTGGAGAGGATCAGATGGAAACTGGACCACTTGAGATAGAAACTGAACAGAAACTCCAAACTCTATATCGTTGCAAAAGATGTCGTAGAATTGTTGCCTCGCAAGAGAACGTGGTTCCTCATGAACAAGGCCAAGGTGAACATTCATTTAAATGGAAGAAAAGAGATAATCCATTGGAAGCTAACAAGAAGCCTTCTGAGTGTTCGTCAATTTTTGTGGAACCCATGAAGTGGATGCAAGCTGGTAAGCATGTTACCCAGTCATATTTCTTTTGTTTCTAGAACAGGGAAGGAAAGCATTCTTACTTGTCATCTCTGCCAAATTGTGAAACAGTGGAAGAAGGGACCGTGGAAGAGAAACTTTGGTGCTTGGGTTGTAAGGCGCGATTGGGTTCATTCAATTGGGCTGGCATGCAATGCAGCTGTGGAGCTTGGGTGAATCCAGCATTTCAACTGCACAAGAGTCGTATCGATGAATCCAGCTGTTGAGGTGCGTACTCTTGGTATCAGCTAGCTAAGACCCTCTTGATACTAGTTGTGAGATGGCTGAAACTGTTGTGTTTTGCCTAAATTTAAAGGATAGTTTTTTTTTTTTGGAGAAAGGATAGTTATTATTGTTCATGAGCTATTAATTTGCCATTATTCAAAATCCAGCTATGACTTAACCAAAGGTGTAAGTTTTTGTGGCAATGTCCGGCAATGTCCCTGTCAAAAGATAGCGGCAATGTCTCATCATACTAAGTGATTTGACAGTGACAATAGCTACTGCAAAAGCTTGGGACTGTCTGCCTAATGTGATATTTACCCTTTCTCCAAACATTCATGTTTCTGTCTACTGTTAATCAAATATATGCCGATACTAGGATTAATACTGTAAATTCGAATGTTCCAGGTAAGTTCATTTTGAGGTGACCCGTCTTAGTTTCTAAACAGGGAATGCAAACACAATGGTATATGGGACACTGCTTTTTAGAGACTTTATGTTGTATATTACGAAGTTATATCCTTTAAGACATGGTCCCCAGTATGGACACCTAGCAACTGGAAAAAAGAAGACACCAAATTCCTTGGAACTTTTGATCCTTGAATAAGTATGTCTTAATCGATGTTTACTTTGACTTGGGAAGAATAATTTCTGTTAGCATGATAATGAATAGAATGAGACAGTCACAGTGTACCTCGTTAAATATTGTGCACTGATCTAGGCTTTGGTTTGTCTAACTATGAGCTAAATTTAATTGAGGCGGTCTTATGGACATAAATACATAATGGCTTTGTATAGCTAGAGCGAAGTGACACTTCTGCTTTATTTTGAATTATGTCCCTGCTACAATTATCTCTCATTCTCATCTAGCATGCATTACTTTATCTCCTCTAGAAAATATTGTTCATTCACATCTTGGCATCAAAGTTTAAGAAGCCATAACCTATTATCTTGTAGATCCTCTTTTGAGGACTCTGTTATTCATGAAAAAATTCCTTCATATGAATTCTCTTTGGTTACTTTGAATGAGTTAAGAACTTGATAATTTAGTAAGGCATGCTGATTTATCTTGTCTTATATGATGATGTTTGATTTTAATGCACTATAGATGAAGATACACACTTGCATTTAATCTTTTATTTAGCGTTCCACATTTTAGGTATTCCTAATAACTAGCAGGCAGAGATTGGACACAATTGAGCCAAAGTGCTTAGACAAAGGAAAACAAATGAAAGAAAAGAAAATGGTGATAGAAAGGGGCTATTTTGAATCAGTAGTGTCAATATGAATAAAGGAGCACCAAGTATATACCACTAATATTTGCTTGGCTTATCTTGATTACCAACTGATTTAAGACATAAATCCAGTAGCAGCCTCAGCAAGCTTAATGAACTACTTGCAATTCAGACAACACTATGATGTTCCAGAAATCAACCGTAAGTTAGTTAGTCATGTACCATCTAAATTATTAGCTCATATGTGAGTAAAATCAATCTCATTTTTTTCTTGCTGCACTTCCCCATGGAGGATTTGAGGAACAAAATTTTCCATCTAAAATTGACACCTTTCTCAAGGAGAAGGGCGTAGAGGTGGATATATCTTTTTTTACTTCATAAAGGAATATGCATCTCCTTTCATAGAGGAACATGTATCTGCTTTAGCAATCTCTTCCATGAATGAAAGGACAATGAACAAGAAGGGAGAAATGTGCTGGAGGGAGTCATTTTCTGATGGAGGATAGTAACACGAGTTATGTAGAAGGAATAGACGGAAAAGGACTGACATGATCTTTTACCATGAGATCTATCTCAAGAGCCTTATCCACTAAGAGAATTTCTCTATACTCCTAATTCACCTTCCTAACATCCTCTAATACTCACAATGACATGCTCTATAATTTTCTCATCTTTTTAAGTTAATTTTATTATGTGAGTATCTAGAGGATTTCTAGGCACATGAGTTAAGAGGGGTTTACTACTAAAGTCAACCGCTTGTGAGGAGAGCAGATCATAAGCGTTAAAGACTCCTCTCCCTCCCTTTTTTCCGGAGTGGAGTCATGTGATGATATATGGTTTCTGATGGAGGAATAGATGGATAAGAACTGACATAATCTTTTTACCATGAGATCTATCTCAAGAGCCTTATCCATTAATACACTACTAAAGTCAACCACTTGTGACCAGATGATCATGAGCATTAAGGACTCCTTTCCCTTTTCTTCTGTTAGAGAGAAGAACTACTGATCTAATAAAAGAAAATGGTAAATAGAGAAATAAAATAGTACGACAAGTTCCATGATGATAATGTAACTCGAGACATTTTGATTTGCACTTGTTACACCGTTGTTCTCAGGATTCATCTCCACTTTGAGCATTTGCACTCGAACAAAAGCTCGCCCAAAAAAATTGTTAACAAAATCTTGTTAAACCTCGAGTAAAATTATACAAATGATCATTTAATTTTACATATTTTTTTTTAATTCGATCACTCAACTTTGGTGATCCAAGCACCATTCTAATCGGCTACTATCAATTTTCAAATTATTCTACTTATGTGGATGAGTATCTCTGGGGCAATGACCCCTCTCTTCTCCTTTGGCAGCGATGAGAGAGAAAAGAAGGGGGCAGCACCCTTCTCTCTCTCTCCATGAAGAGGGCTGCTACCCCCTCCTTCCTCTCTCTCTCTCTTCGGCGACAAAGGAGAAGAGAGGGGGAGCCCGCTCTCTCTCTCTCTCTCTCTCTCTGCATGAAGACGACGACGACGGGGCGGTGGCTGCCCTCTTTTCTCCTTCATTGTCGGTGACGAGGGAGAGAGAGAGAGAGGAGCGCCTCTCTCTCGTCGTCGGCGAGGATGCCTCCCTTCTCCGACAAGGGATTGTTGCTACTTTTTTATTTTTTTTCAAATTTTATTATTTTATTAATATATTTTGACATGTAAGATATATTAATGATGTGACAAGAGAGAAAAATGTGTAGGTGTTGTCGATCAAAAATTTAATCTAAAAATCGGACATCCGATTAGAATGAGACAGCCGATTAGAATGATCGCACATGAAAATATTTTGAGTTGAATGACTATCATGTTACAAATTGAAATTTAATGACCGTTATCATAATGCGTGAAAGTTAGATAATTATTTGTGTAAGTTACTCATTAAATCTCTTATTCTATACACGGTTGGAAAATGTGGTCATGGAGATAAGCACTTAAGGTGTGTTTGGTTGATGAAATATAATATTCCTTGGAATCATAACATTCCATGGAATGTGATTCTAAGGAATCATATTCCTACCAATCTAATATTATCACGTTTGGTTCGAAGTCGGAATCTATTTAAAATAAACTTAATTTTATAATTTATTTATATGAAAAGAGAGAAGATTAAAGAAAAGATGAGAATTATGTGAGAGAAAGTGAAAAAAGTGAGATATTAGAGGAGGAATAATAAAAAAATAAGGAGAGAGAAAGTTATAATGTTAAAGAAAAGATAAGTAAAAGATTATAGAAGAGAGAAAAAAATGTATTTGTGGAGAGAAAATATTATATTATAGGAGAGAGAAAATAATTAAATTGGAGGAAAAGAAAAGTTATGAGATTATATTATAGGAGAGAGAAAGTGATATATTGCCTAAAAGAAAAATGAGAAAAATGGAGGAAAGAGAAAGTAAAATATTATATGAAAGACAAAGTATGATATTACAAAAGAAAAAAATGAGAAAATTGGATGAGAGAGAAAATTATGAGACTAGATTATAAGAGAGAAAGTGAATTATTAGAGGGAAGAGAAAATTAAATATTATATGAAAGAGAAAATAATGATGTTGAAAGAAAAAAAATAGAGGAGAGAGAATGTTACAATATTAAAGAAAATAAATAAATGATAGATTATAAACGAGAAAATATCGATATTAGAATAGAGAGAAAGTGAAAAGTTTATACAATTTTTTTAGAGGTGAATTTTTTTTTTAAAAAGATTCTAATTTATAATGCATGGTAATTTAAAAGATTACCACACTTTTTGAGGGGAATGATATTCCTTTGATTTGGTGGAATCTTATTCCAAGGGGAATGTATGATTTCCAAATAGATTACTTAGTTGATCAATCCAAACATAGGAATATAACAATTTTGTATATATTCCAAGAAATCTTACAAAGATAGCTTCAACCAAATACACTCTTAATGAGATTTTCTTAAATACCTCCTCTTGCCATCTAAAGGTACAATGCATATTGCATTTGTTAATGGGGTCAGCTTCTTTACTCCATGTCTTAATTCTTATCTGTTGGCCATTTCTGTGCTGAAGCATTTTTTGGCCATTTGGAATCTCTAGGCTTCGACAACTAAGAACACGTCTTTGAATAATTTTCCAAAGTACATGCCACTTGGAATGAAGAGTTTAGAAATAATAAATAAAGATGGAATTCGGATAACAGCTGCACAAGAAAATGGTTCGTAGTGCTCGTGATCATGTGCCTGATGATGAGGAACAAAACAACGATACTAATATAGTTTTGGCATGCTATGCTTCTCTGCTGCTTTCCAACTCAACAGAATTAAGCTCAATACAAATTTGATCATCACTGTTTCAGCTTAGGCAGCTTTAGTACTCACGTTGTTCACTGTTCTGAACTTTTGTAGTGTACTCATGTTGTTGTATATTGTTTTCTTTTGTGTGTTGTGTGTTCTTATATAACACTATTTTTTAATGATTAAGAAACAGGTTACGGAATATTACATCCTAAGAATGCCAGCTATAACTTCCCTAGTTGTGATGATGCAGACCCTACCTGAAAACTTAACAAATCTTTACCTTATTTTTGTTAACTCAAACATCAAACAAAGTTTTTTCCCCTCTTCTAGGATGTTATAATGGGACCTTGGAGTCTATATGTTGCTGACCTCAAACTAGTTGGCAAAAGATCATATGACATCTGCAACAATGTGCAGTTGTTGTGGTGTGTAATGGCAAAGCTAAAAGTTTATACCTTATTGGTGCATCGAGTGGAGACAACTTAACTTCATTCCCTCTATTAATTAGTAGCTAACTTGCAATTTACAGGGATTTTGACAGCTAGAAGCTCCTTGCAATTTACCTTATTAGTGCATGCAGCTAACTGTGCATAGTGAAGACCCTACTACATATGTAGAATATGCCTCAAAATATCCCAATATGAAAACATGTAACCCTCAAGAAATGACTAGACAATTATAAGAAGGCAATAGCTACACGTGTGCATTTGGGCCATGTAATGTGATAAAGTACATGTACTTTATAATGCTTGATGTGCATAACATGTGTAATACCTCACACATTCCCTTTTGAATCTCCCGAAACATTACATATATGTAAAGGCTATGGAATTTATTCTTGTGGTAAAGGCGTAAAGCTACAAAACCTTTCTCTTTTTTTCTTTCAAAGAAACTTATAATTGTGGTAAAGCTACAAAACCTTTCTCTTCCTAAAGAATCGAATGAATGCTTTGCTACGGCACTGCATTAATTATCGCAGAGAAGTAATCAAAATTCAATACTTGTTACACGCCACATAAGAACTATCCAGAGATGTATACATTTGCTGAGTGTGTTTATGGGTTGCATGCCTCCAATTCGTGATAGTTTACACTTTTGTTAGTGAGTCAAATGTTTTATCATTTTACACTAATTTTACTATGCAATTATATATATATATATATATATATATATATGTATGATTTAATATACCTACTAAGCACTTGATATTTAAAATAAATATTGAGCATATTTTAATCATCTAATTTATAATTAATAGTGAATTTTATAAATTATATTTATTTATCGATTTTATCATCCATCATTAATTATAGATTAGATGATTGAGATATGCTCAATAACTTTATTAAGCATCAAATATTTAATAGGTACATTATATATATACTAGATTTAAACCATCAAGCACATAATCAATCATAAATTTTGATGTGATAAAATATCATGACCAGTAAAATTTATCAAGAATTAAGATCTACTCGGAAGATCTATAAAGCATGAAGTGTTCTATAAGTGTATTATATACACACGAAAAGTAGTGATGATTTTCATTATTGGGGCAAGCCCGTCTTGATTGGTTATTAAAAAAAAGTAAAACTATGTCAAAATCAGAATATTTTATTTATAATTGTATGCCACTAAGAGAATATTATTAAAAAAAGTACGAATTAATTATATATATAATAAATATAATAGTGATTGAAATTTGAATAGAAAGTTGCATGAACGTATAAGGAAAATAATATAACTTAAATTAATTTTAGAATGAATTATATATATATCTCGTGTTTCAGATCTTTGAAACATATTTCCGTCTCGACCCAATTTTAATTGAGAATTCGGAATCTTGTCAAGGTCTAGCCCCCAGTTCAAAATCGGATTGTTTTTTTTTCCAATTTTCTGGTCCGGGTCGTCTCCGATCATCCCACTGAAAAAAAAAATGTTCTTTTAATTTGTCATATATCGTTCCATGTGGATGTTAAAAGTTTATTTTGTCAAGGTCTTTCACAAGTTTCCGAATAACAAAATGAAACATTTATGAGACGTTTGGTATATTCAAATAGATTATCGGTTATTTAATTTAAAATTTTTAGGACCCATTATATTATTACGTTTGACTGTAATAGAATATCAGTTATTTTTTTTTCTCTGGTAATCTAAATTACCACCTCGTTGATAATGAAGATAACACCCATGAGAAGTATCTTTTCAGATGACATGCATTTTGACAAAGTTATCCTTTCAACCAAACTTTTAAAATATTTATATTTTATTATAAAATAATAATATTCAACATTATCTTTTATTTTTTTTTAAAATTATTTTACGAATGGTTGATAATATAGACTCATATTTTGACCTAACTCATTTATTTATTTATTTTTTATTTTTTTATATTGTTTAATTCACTAATTTTGGAGGGTATTTTAGTATTTTTTATTTCATATTTAAATTATAATTTATAGTTTTGCTATTTACCAAACGCTATATATAATATTATCGGTAATTTATAAAGTGGTAATCTATTTTAATGGTGATCTAAACTATCGATTAATAAAATTGGGAATGCGTCAAACCCCTTAAAGAACAAAATAATGCGTCAAAGCACCTCAAAATAACGTGACAGATAATGCTCTAACGCAGATGGGTGGGCAAGTATTATTAGGATCGAAAATTGCTACTAATGAAAGTTGGGGTGAATGGGGTGAAGTTGCAAAGAGTTCTTTCTTGTTTATTTTTTTTTTGTTAAGAAAACTTAGAGCTATCTATTAGAGAGAATAGTTGAGTTGTCCTTATACAAAATTTCAGATAATCCTCGGGGTGGATTATCTGACCAAAATAAATCTGCATTGACAGATTTGCCATAAGTAGCCAAAAAATGAGCAGCTTTGTTGGCATCTCGGTATACATGCTTAAATTCGATATTCTGAAAATGCTTTGATATGCTCCAGATATCTTGTATAATTCCTCTGATCCTCCATGGACATTGGGTCTGTTTGAGTACAACACTGATTAGCACTTGGGAATCTGCTTCACATCGAACGCATCGAAGGTTAAACTGTCGACATTGCATCACACCACAACGAAGTCCCCATGCCTCCGCTTCTAATGCTGACTCTACGTTTATCCTAAGGGCTGCTGCAAAAAGAAAAGTTCCATTAGCAGATCACATAAGATAACCTGCCCCCTGCCTCCCCGGATCCGATGAAAGATCAGTCCGAGTTTAAAATAAACCAAGATGGAGGAGGGGGCTCCCACTGGACCCAAATCAGGTCACTGGGGATTGTCCCTCAGGTTGGTGGATAGAGAAAAGTTCATTGCAGCTCGCCATGGCACGTTCCCAAACCCATAACCTGGTTGCCTGTTTTGAACGAAAGTGAGCATCATTCCTAGTTGTCCATAGTCCCCACAAACAAAAGGAGAAAAGAGATAGATATAACTTTCTGGTTTCAACATCATATTGGCTGCCTTCCTTGATCTAGTCCCCATTTTCCCAGGAATTAAAAGAAATAAAAGGCCGTCCGAAATGTTGTTGTAGTTTATGCTAGACTTGGGTGCTAAAAGAGCAAAGGAAAAATAAATGTCGAATATCTTCTGGAGCTCTACCACACAGAGGGCACGATGCATCTATTGCAGGGTCAAACATATCTATTCTATCTTTAGTAGGCAATCTATTGTGAGATAATTTCACAGAAATATATGAATCTTATGTGGGATTGGTATTTTCCAGATCATCCGCCAACCAGGCCATCCTGAGCTATGGGTTTGGGCATCCGGCATGCTGATGAACCTATACACTGACTTAGCAGTGGCTTCTCCATGAGTATCAGTTGTCCATATCCACGAGTCATCATAGGGTTCAACAGACAAAAAGATAGAAGTAATAACCATGTTTAGAGCATCACCAAAATACTTGTTTAGTAATTGAACATTCCATTTAGTATGTATAAGCAAATCATTAACAACAAGAGAAGTTAGATCCTCATCCATATTAATATAAGTAGGCATGTGAGAGAGTGGTATATTGAAAAGCCATGGATCATACATTACCGACGTGTCTATACCATTTCCTATATGTCTTCACATACCCAATCTTGTTGAGTGCAGAGCCTGCATAAGAAGTTTGCAACTACTACCCATGTTTTTTACATGTCTAATAGTTGTCCAGGGATGAAACTCTCCATATTTAGCAATTAGTAATTTTACCCATAGTGTGTTATTCTTGTTTAGAATATCTAAGCATCTTCTAGTGAGTAGGGAAGTTCTAATATGTGACATGTTCCTAATTCCCAATCCTCCCAAGTGTTTAGGGAGTTGTACAATGAGCCAATTTATTAGATGGGAACCCTGCTTACCTCCTTCACCAGACCACAAGAATCTCCTTGATGATTTTTCTAGGGACTCAATGATACCATTTGAGATGTTTACACAACCGAGATAATAGTTTGGGATAGTATTTAACACTGATTTTATAAGAGTACATTTACCTGCTTGATTTAATACTTTAGATTTCCAACCAGACAGTCTAGAACTCATCTTTTCAGTGAGAAACGTCTGTTCATGCTTGGTTAGTTGTCTGTGAGAGATTGGTACCCCAAGATACTTGAAAAGAAAGCTTCCAATGTCCATGCCTAATGCTTCTTTTATACTGGTCTTTCTTCTGCTATTTAGCTTAGGGGGGAAATATATAGCTGATTTGGTCAAGTTTAATCTCTGATTTGTCAACATGCCATAAAGTCTAATAATAGCTTTTAGTTTCATGCAGTTTCTAATGTTAGCAGCCATAGTGATAATAAGATCATCTGCATAAAGTAAATGATTAAGACTGAAGTTATTTATAGAGAAAAGCTTAATACCACCTGCATTTACTTCCTGATTCATTAGAGATGAAAATACTTGAGATACTAAGATGAATAGATATGGAGACAAAGAGTCTCATTGTCTAATTCCCTTGTAACTTTTGAATATTTGTGAGTGTGTGTCATTGATGCAACAAGTGAAAGATGGTGATTGTACACAATTCATTATCCATGAAATAATTTTTTCTGGAAATTTCATAAGCTGCATGACATTTGCTATTGCAGTCCAGGACACCCTATCGAAGGCTTTTTCCATATCTGCTTTAATAATCATATGCTTTTGCCTGCCTTTTTTCAGTGAGTGTGCTAGTTCCTGTACTATAAATATATTGTCCTGTATACATCTGTTTGCTACAAAGGATGCTTGTGCAGGGTCTATGAGTTATGGTAGGGTTTGTTTTAATCTATTTGCTAAAGGAAGTTTCGAATTCAGTGTTGCGAAAATTTTTTGTTGAAAGTATCATTCATCATAGTCAGATGTTCGATTTGAAATGACAAAGATTAGTCGAATGCTATTAGCTCCGAATACTACGAAGTAATCCAAAAATATATTCATGACCACGAAAATAAGAACTAGTGCATTGATTCATTTATTTGATTTGACTATTGAAAATTTTTGAGTTCAATTCTTATCGATGAAACTTATGTAATGACGTGGTATATGGTACTATTTTACTTAAATTCAACTTTTATGGATATATCATTTTATTTTTAATATTTTCTTTCATAATATCAGTCATGAATCTCTTTTGTAATAAAAAAATATGTGTGATTGTTGCCTGGTAGTAAATAATCTTTATTTGTGGTCGTCTTTTCATAATTCTTTATTAATTTTTAATGTCTAACTCCCTGTCCGGAATTGTAAAATTAAAGAGTTTGCATATTACAATATATTTTTCTTAAACATAAGGAAAAAAAGACATTTTTTGGTGTTTGGATACACATTTAACGAGTAAAAAAATTGCCATCTTAATCCTATTACGACATTAAAAAAAACATTATGAGATGAAGTGAAATTGTTTTTGCTGACATAACAAGAGAAAAAAGATTATCAAAACTTCTCAGAACCATTGCTTGACAAAAAATGTATTTTTTTTAATTTATTGTTTTTTGTAAAATATTTAAACAGGTCCTCAGTCTTTTGTAACCGGAAAAATAGTTTTGAAAGAAAATATTATATCTCGCTAAAAATGCATTAGTGTCCCGGTAAAAAATTGCTGGATAAAAGGATATCAGCTAATGACGATCGAATCAATTCGGTAAAAAGAAGTTTCTCTCAAACTTGGGAGGGTGAGCAAAAGTTTTTTTTTTTAGTAATTCCATTTTCCTCCCTCAAATTATAGTACCAATATAATCCTTGAACTATATTATCATCCATTTTGCACTCTTAAACTTTTTGAATAGTGACATTTAACCCCAAAAAACAAATACTATTATTTTTATATTATTTTTATTTTTTTAAATTATTGAATTACTATTTTAGCCTTGTTAAATTATTTTTTTAAGTTCTTATTTCATAATATAATTTTTGTCATAAGTTTGATCCAACTTTAACTTTTTTATTTTTTAAATATTATTTTTAATTCAAAATATTCTTAGACTTTAATTTTATTTTTATAATCAAATTGCAAGTTTTTCTTTTTATATTCTTGAACAAGACTAAACCTATTTATTTTTTGATCAATTAATCTAAGAAGGAGAAAACATAAATTCAGTAATTTAAAAAATAAATAAAATAATAGAAAAAATGTCAAACTTTATTTTTAAAGTTAAGTGTCACTATTAAATAAGCTTAAGAATGTTAAGTGAATAATAATATAATTTAAAGACAATGTTGGTTGGAGGAAATTGAAAATAACTTTTTTTTTCTGAAATAAACACCTGGAAAGAAAGGGGCAGAAGAAGATGCTCCTCAACCTCCTCACTGTCCTTCATTTGCCCCCACTACGCCACTCCAGCTGTGCCCATGGCCAGCCAAGTAACAAGTTGTACCATAAAAGAAAATTGCCCTGTCCAGCTAAGTATACAGACACCAATTATTCCAGGTGAGCTGAGAGTGGCTGCTGCTGCTGTTGCTTGCAAGTAGAGAGAGAGAGAGAGAGAGAGAGAGAGAGAGAG
>LTAE01000860.1:6612-42323 GCA_001647135.1 Pontederia paniculata
ATATATATATATATATATATATATATATATATTTATATATGAGGGCAATTAGTGTGAGATTAATATTGTGATCTCACGGTGAGACCAATGCATCATGACCGTTGTAATGTCTTTAATGGTCAATATGAATATTTGACTCGAAACATCTAAAACACTCATCTAACAGATGTGGTTTAAACTTTAGTGTACCTGCTAAGTGGACTTTAAAATCACATATGAAAGTGTTTAATAAGACATACGAGTATATGAAAAGAGTAAAAAAAACATCGGGTGGACTATGCTAATGACTGAATTACCGGGTATGCAAACGAGTTAAAAAAATATAAGAAAATGAATATACTATTACATAAAATATTTATACAAAATATGTATTTAAAAACAATTTTTAAAAAATTAAAACTTTATAAACTTTTAGTTCACTCATTGAAGACGAAAACATAAAGATGAACCCTACTTATTTGTTGGCTCATTAAACAAGATTTAGCACAAAATTAAAAAATAATCCAAATGCATGGTTTCAACACACACACACACACACACACATATATATATATATATATACTATGAAAAAGTTTATTTATGTAGGTCTTATAGACTAATATACAGGTTATAAATAAATAAACTTTGATTATTAGATAAGGACAAACACATGGAAGATGGACACAAAAACATGGAAGATGAACTCCTATGGACAAACAAATACAAAATGCTTGTTCCAACTCTATGTTAGTGATACAAAAATTGGATATTGCAAATCATATCTTCTTGTTGATAATACTTTAAATTTTAACCTAGTAATAAATTTATATATGATTTCTTGTGCATCATAGTCGTTCAAATAGGCGAAGTCGCCGGTCCTATATGAAAATTTCAATTAAAAATAAACCTCACTAAATCCTTATAACTTTATTTCGTTCTTTTCCTCTTTCCAACACATGTATCTTTGTGTTAAACACCATCTTTTCAGCATCATGAATCTTCCAACATCTTTTTATGTCTTATCCAAGCAAGTTGTCCCAAGAAAATAATACAACTCTAATAAGCTTCATTCTGAATCAGTTATGACATGCATTCCAAACAGAAATGCCATTTTTGAAGCAGGAATCATATTTCTGCATTGCATTAAAGTATTTTTTTGCTAAAAGGGATTATCTATTAAATTAGGAACCTAAAATATCGTTATACAAGATATTAAGGAGATCCGGGGGTAGATTCTCCTGCCAAAATACATTCAAAGGGGATGACCTAGCTAGATTAACCAAAAAATCTGCGGCTTGATTAGCCTCGCGATAAATATGTTTAACGACAAAATGGTGAAAGGTAGATAAGGTAGATCAACAATCTTCAAGAATGTTAAACAGTCATCATGGACATGAAATTTTCTTCAGCAAAATTGACGTGAGATTGGACGAGTCACATTCAATCCATATATTCCTAACATTTAATTCATGACAATGAAGGAAGCCACACCGGAGGGCCCAAGCTTCTGCGTCGAGGACGTTTGAGAAGCGCCTAGTGGTGGCCTCTGCAAAAATAAGATTGTCATTAGAAGATCTAAGGATGAATCTTGCATCACCATCCTCCTCGGGTCTGGTAAACGATTTGTCTGTGTTGAGTTTGACATAGGACGAAGGAGGGGGCTCCCACCTGACCCAAAGTGGGTCCTCAGAAGTGGGGGGCCCTCAGGATGGTGGAGTTTTAATATCTCTTCAGAATATGCCCTAGCCTTTGCCCACACGGCAGAAGCGAAAGACTATTTGGAATTAAAAAGTAAACCATTTCTCCAATTTTATATACCCCAAAGGCAGTAAGCAATATGAGTTAGAATAGTAAGTTTGGATTCACTTGTGAGCATTATCCTATAAAAGTATGTGCCAACACTTGTGATCTCAAAATGTAAACAACACAAGGCATACCAACGATTAGATATATACTAGTAACCTTCATCCAGCTCCAATGACTCGATCGGAACACTTTTCATGCAACTTTGGCAATTGCTCCACTACAACAATAAAGATGTTGTGTTACGTTTAATATATGTCGCTTATTGTGCTGTAGACATTACCAATAATATTTTGCAACGTTTAAAATATGTTACCCTAGAAACGTAACAAAAGACGCGTCGCTAATTGTACTTGTAATTCTACTATGCTCCCTTTATCTGCTTTTCATACGCATTGTTTATTCTATACCCCTTTTAATGTATAGCACAATCAGACTGGCTTTTTTTTTTTCTGGGACTACTCAAAGAACAATGATAAATAGAAGCCCCAAGAGGCAAATTGATTAAAAGATAAAATAGTATATGCAACAAACTGAAAAATGGGCCATACATAGTCTTGTTCCGCCATTGTCTACCAAAAAAACTTTTCATTATCTTCTTCAGATAAGTATCCAACAATTAGCTCACGAGAGATAATAATATGAATTAACTAGGTCCTACTGCAATATACAGTTAAATCCACACAAAAAGCTTGCTCAATGGAAAACTAAAATATACCAGTGTGCTCGTATCCCTCCCTTACATGACTGTTAACATATTAAAGATAAATATTATTAACGCGATTTTGAATTAAGTTGTCTAAAGGAAATTGTTGCCTTAACTTTGGCGAAGGCAAAAAATGTCATTGCATGGTACATTTGACGAAACGAAGAATTAACTGGGATGTAGAAATAAATGAGCCAAGAGGATGGTTTGTATGGGATTAATCCATTCACATTATTAATAATCCAATTTTAAATTACTTTTGCTTACAAAATTGACTTCAACCAAATTACTCTGCCTAAAAAACCAAAATTTCAAAATAATATGCAAAAAATTCAAACTTATTTGCTCCTTTGATAAGTATCCATCAACACTTAAGAGAGAATATATTTACTTTTATTTCACAAAACCCTTAAAGATCAAGCAATTCTACTAATCAATACTCTGTGTCTCCACTACTCTCCTCCCATTTATTTCTTCATCCACCATGATTCCACCTTCACCAACTCCTATCATCACACTTACATATATGATTAAGTATATGGTACATAGTTAACACACATATAATTATGTGGCCTTGGGCATAATTAATTAGAGAATTACTTTTCTCCAATTTCACATTTTTAAATAAATAAGGCATCTTAGGTTAGACTTTTTTTTATTGATCATAGGAGTTGGAGCATCCTCGATCACTGATGAATAGAATTTTTTGATCGTCCATGAGTGGGCTGATGAAGAACATGAATGACATGATTATGATTATATGAAACAATTATTAAACTTTTATCTAAGGTATTTCATTAAAGGACATATGTTTCTTGAAAATCATGCACTTTGTTACGAGCATAGGTTGCATGAAGTATTATTTAGGTATGCACGCATTTACCTAGTAATCTGAAAAATGATAGTTTCTCTTAGCGATAATCTCAAGTTTTGAAAATTTTGTTTCTGATTGTTGGATGTTTTTATCCCATTTTGACAATGTATTAATCAGACATGTCTATCATGAAGCAAAACGGACTACATTGCACATCAAACTAGAAATATTTTTGGATATATTTTGGGAGGATTCCTTATCTCATGAGATTCTTCATGCTATGCATGAGGAAAATGCTGGCTCTTAGATTATCAGTAATACATGAGTGTTATTAGCCTTAAAAAAATTCCCGAATGCAAGATAATCTTTTCTTATTGCCAAAAGTAAAGAACCAAAAGCATTCATCAAGTTGGCAACTTTTAGACAGATTAGATTGCTTTATGCATTTACCTAGAGAGAAAAAAAAAGAAACAAGATACATGTAATTCATCAATTTGCAAGATCATTATGTATTTTTAAAATCAAACTTATTGTTGTAGTCAATTCAGATTGTTATCTCATACAACATAAGAACAAATGGTGCCGTCCATGATGAACTTACTCAGATATTAACCACGCATTTGTGAGGCCACTCCGTGACCAGCTTCCCGTTGTTGGCCGTGGCATTATCGAACCCTATCCAGACGTCATTGCAGTACACCCGCATCATGAGCAGCCTCATCCTCCAAGCGCTGTACCGAAAACGGACCCATGCCATGACCCTGAAGTCGAACCCTACAACACCGTCCCCACGGCCACGGTCCGCCTCGATTCTCCTCACAACGTTGGGATTTGTGTAACCGCTCTCGGACATGAGAAGGGCGCAAACGTCGATTATGTTCCGCTTTCTCTGATATAAAGGTGACAGCGAGGTGTCCGCGAATGTATCAGAGCCATAGACGATGTGGTGAGGCGGTCATAGTAGACACTCGTCTTGTTGTTGGGGTTTTGGATGGAAAAGGCGGCGTCAAAGGACCCAGAGAAGCGGGAGGAGGAGAGGTTGAAGCCTGAGACCGAGGCGGCGAAGAAGGGAGACTTCTTGGTCGCGGGGGCGGAGAACGAGCCAGATTATGACAGTGGCGAGGCCAATGAGGAGGAAGAAGATGAAGAAGGCAAGGACGAAGTGGAGGAAGGCAGAGGAGGAACTCGAAACGGATGCGTCGACGATGGGGTAGTATGCCGGAGGTGACGGTGAGTAGTTTGGTGGCAGAGCGTCGTTCGCGTGGTGGTAGGTGGAAGCGACATGCGATGAAGGGGCCCGGTACAGATAGCCGATGGCTGGGGCGCCCGCGAAGGACGCCGCCACCGGGTAGCCAGCGAGGCTTGTATAACTCTCCCAACTTTCAAATTCCAAAAATGTCCTCATAACCAATTTAAATTAAGAATTCAAACTTAATTGGTCATAATATCAAATTAAACTATCATATCTATATTTTCTTCTTTTCTCTCCTCCTCATATTATCCCAACCGGCCATAGTTTATCTCTTTTTTTCATCTTCTCTCGTTCAAGGAAGAAAATGATCCCAAAGGAGAAGGTGATGGCGAATCAAAGACTGAAGAGCGACGCCAAGGGAAGGATCGTCGTGGACGAATGCAAGAACGAATTGAGGACGAACTGGACACCAATTCTTATGGGCTAACGAGTATGTAAATAGGTGGATTCCTTTAGATTGGGTTTTTCTTGATAAATAATTGCATGCTAAATTTTATTGACGATATGAATGGTTTTATGAATGGATTAGCAGAATGTTGGATAGACCCTAGAATTATTGTTTAAACCCAAATGGATAAAGATGTGATGCCCTAATATTATTTATTTATCCTATATGATTAGATGTATGATAAGTTTTCATGATTCATATGATGAAATTTTCATTAGTATGATATATGCATGTGTAGACCTCTAAGTCTAATTTCACTAGGAATTGATTTCACTTCAATCTGAGGTCTATAGAGAAAGTTAATACAAAACATTGGTCATGTCGCTTTAGAGTTTCGATCGACCGAAAGTCAATTTAGGTCGACCGAAAATCCTGTCGTAAGTTCCTAAGCTCCCAAGATATGGTCTCAGAGTTTCAGTCGATCAAAAGTTTGTTTAGGTCGACCGAAAATCCTGTCATAAGCTTTTAAGTTGTTGTTTCAAAGTTTAGGTCGACCGAAAGTCAAAAATGATCGATCAAATCCACTATATACATATTTTTATTAAGTAAATCCCTTTTAATTTTAATGATAGATGCCATGTAGACTTTTCTTTAAATCCTAATGACTAATATTTGGGCAAAATAAGGGTAAAATCATTCTCACTAAATTAATGATGTCGTTATGCATTGAATGGTTAAGAGCGACAATGTTAATGATGATAGGGGACTGGTAGATCAATTGCTACACAGTTCATGTTGCTTAGTCTTCTTCCGCCTTACAATAAATGAATTTCTTGAGCATCCTTTTTCGATCGTGGCTCGTCCACCCCCACTGACCTATTGACGAAACCTCTAAAGACTCATGAGTCTTTCAAAGTCACAATAAAGTAACCCTCAAAGTCACCTCAAAGTCATTAACGAGACAAGAAGAAATTAATATGATAACCACTTGATTTAGTGATTGCATTGATCATGTTGCATTAGATGTTAAAGATGGATGAACAATGAATGATGATATATTATATGTATACTAAGTTTTAGAAAGATGAATGATGAATGAAATGAAATGAATTACACATGATGAATGATGATCGATGAGTAATTGATGTTTGACCCATGGTCTTAGTTTACTCCTTAGGTAAAGAAAGTATGTATGGAGTGATTGGTGTTTGACTAATGTCATAGCTCACTCCTTATACAAAGAAAATAAAATAAGATGAAATGATTAATGATGACTGAAGTAATTGATGTTTGACCATTGTAATAACTTACTCTTCATGCAAAGAATGTAAATAAAGATGATGTATGCAATGAAAGTGAAGAATGACGAAAGATGATAAATATAAGAAAACAAATGAAAGACATTTATAATGTTTTATAATGATCCTCATGTTATAATCATCAATTATATGCGTTGAGTTTCATGCTTTTAGTCTATCATGAAAAGTATCTTTCTATTGTGTTTTTCATATATAAGCTTCATAGCTCATGGTGAATATATTTTTTCCCTACTTTAAATTTTGCAGGTCAGTGATTTGAGGTGTTATAATTATGGTAGTGCATGCAGCAACAAATATTTGTGATGATATTGTTTGTATATGAGTAGTAGTTTCATAATATGATATCAGTCTATTTTTTTTATCGAATTGTAATAAGATGAAAGTTTATTATGATTATGTGAGACTATGAAGATTTATGTTATATAAGACTTCAATATTTATTTTTATGAAAAGTGTTACGAAGATTTTAAAATTTTATTTTATTTTAGATTTATTGAATCGGAATTTGATGGGGGTATCAAACCGCGGGAACATGGGGATTTGGGAGCCGATGCCGTTAGTTGTGTTACAATTAGTATATAACGCTATTTATTTTTATCCGTTTGATTGAGCCAATAATTAATTATTAATTTATTTTATTAGTTGAATAATATGTTTTATCATGATTATAATCATATAGTTAGTAAAATAAGAGAACATATACTAATTTTTATTTTTATATTAATTTAAGAAAGATTTCTTTAATTCTTATATATATTTTTAATTGTCAGATTAATAATTCGATGAACAATATTATATTACTGTTCGGTCTCGTTCTTTCAAAAGTTTTTTTGCCCTGAAATGTCATAAATGGAAAATTGAACATAAGAAAAATGTTTATTTTGTGTCGCAACACATTCGTTGTGCAAATGTACATGTGCGTTAGATTTCGGTGACACCGAATTATAATACCCAGTACAACATGACATTGCACAAATTAAACATCTAATGAAATAATTCTATAAATATTACAAAAATATAAATGTATATATATTTATTGAAAAAACTTTTAAAGCACAACTATCTTAACATTCAATTAAATTATTTAAAATTAAACAAAGCAAAATTAAACTTGAAACATTGTTTCTTTTATTTAACTCGAAAATTAAATAAAAAATAAAAAAACAAAAATGTACCATCACAAGTTCAAACGCATGTTTTTGTTGGAGAGTATCCATAACCAGTGAATATATCATAAATAATATATATATATATATATATATAACATTATTTTGCGTTCGTGCTCAAAGATCACATATTAAAATTCATGTTATAAAATAACGATCTGAATTTAAAATAAGAATATTTTCGCTAACACTCTTCAATTATAATTTTTTTTCTATCTAATCTTAATTTTTTTTTACCAATTTTAGTTATTGAACTTATTACAATTTGTAATCTAGTTGTTTCATTAAATTTCATATAATTTTTTGTTAATTTAAATTTTAACAATTATGAAAATACATATTTTCCCTTTATTCTTTATTAATTAAAAAAATTAAAATAAAGTAAGAATACAACTATTATTTAATAATGATATTTTAACAATTATTAAATGTGTTGATCATATTGTTATTTATTTATTTTTAAATATTTTATAACATTTTAAAAAAGTAAAATTTCCATTTCGTAATTAATAAAAAAATAAATTTAACAAAATCTTGTATGGAATTTAACGAAAAATTTTGATTGACAAATAAAGCATAAGTTTAAGAATTAAAATTGATAAATTTATAATTTAGGATTATACGAGAAAAATATTATAGTTGAGTGGGTGTCCGCAAAAATAATCCTTTAAATTGATATATAATATAAATTATATAATAATATTGAAATAGTTTGATTTATTACTCGGAGTCATATTTGTGCTATATACATACATTTTTTTATATAAATTGATCAGTTAATTAATGTCACAAAGTTGAACAGAAATATATTTAACTTTTGATTTATTAACTTAATAAATGGTAGTCAAAATTCTTACTTTATATATCATATGATATGTGTATGTCGTTCAATATTTTTTACAATATAAATATATCAAAATGATGATAATCTAAAGATGGAAATTCTATAGTGTATCCACGATAAAAAAAATTTATGTTGTCATGTCTTTGATCCATTTGTATTCACTGCCCAATTTTTTTTAAAAATGAAACTTAATTGTTAATTAAATTTTAAATGTTCTAACAAATAATCACATAAAATATATGTTATTTGAAAAAAAATGTTATAAATATTGTATATGTAATACTGAAAAATTCAAATAATTATAGTAATTAAGAAAATGTCAAACACAGACTGTGTTGCATATAAATAACGAAAATGGTTGTATCGGAGACTAAAGTCTACGGACGGACCACATCCATTTCGAACAAAACCGTCTCGTGTGCAATTCGCGAAGACCTGGACCACTAAAGTTCAACACGGATCCTATCCTAGTGGGACAAGGTCGTGTTGCTCCGAAGTTGTGTCCGAACCACGTCGCATCACCATGTCTCGTGTTTAGTTTGAACACGAGTCGTGTTGTGCTCAACAAAATGCTTAATCCGAATAAGAGATGAATAATAATATTTTATAAAATTAGACTTCGTGATAAAATAAAATAATATAGATTAAGTTGCATTGGACTTGGATTATGCCCTAAAAACCTTATAAATAGACGCATATAATAGTCTGCCAAAAAACCTTCTCTTTCTCTCTCCTTTTAGAGGCTAGAGGAAGGCTGCTAGCAGCAATCCAGGAATATGAAAAAATTATACGGGCAAGGAATGTGGGATCAGTAGAACAAGTTAATAATAAAGTATGTAATTAGGAGGATCAACCTTATGGCTAATCATATGTATATGGTAGATTTAGAGAAAATACAATGATTATCATTCTTACATGAAAGAATAATTGCAGTAGTTAATAGTTAATAATAAACTACTTTTAATCAATAATGAGATGAATAAGGTGAGAAATGGACTCCATGGGCCCCGCTCAATGGATCATGATCGGATGGATGAAAATGGACCGCGTCGCCTTTTGACGCCGGCCGTGTTCCTCAACGTCGCTAGAACAGGAAACAAAGCGAGTTGATGGAGGAATGTCACCGGGAGCCCTGCGACAGTAGACTATTGTAATTGGGGGACGATGGACACGAGACACGTCGACGTCATGTTAGTTTCAAGAAGTGGGTCGTGTGTCAACTGGACACGAACCGGTGTTCCTTAGGGCAAACACAATGAATCAGAGGGCACTTGACATAAACTCTGTCTCATTCAGGCGTGGGTCAATGTCGTTGTCGCAGATAGGAAACACATAAAACGTGGATCGTGTCTTTAACCGACATGGGCCATGTGCTGACATGGGAAAAATGGGTCGTGTTCAAAGTTAACGTGAGTTGTGTCTTCCTAGCAAATTAGTAGATAGGATCATTGGTCATGCTTTTAATTATTTGATTTATTCTATTCTTTTAATGATAGTTGTATAAGTCATAACCTATATATGAGATCTTTGCTCTAAAGGTAATTAGGTTTTAAAATGATTAAATGCATGCGATTGATGTTTATCCTTTAAGGGTTTGAGTTGGTTCCCAGCATAATGTTGTTTCGGCAGAGGGTTCCTTCAGGGATCAATGTCTATTTCTTTGGAGATGAAGAGTTCCTTCAGAAATTGAGAGTTCCTCTTGGAACTATTGTTATTGGTTCAAATGTGGGATCCCAAGCCTAACTAGTCTTAATGGCATCGAGATCAAAACTAATGATAAATGCTCATCTAAATGTTTGTAATGAATGAATAACCTAAGACAATATAAGAAAAATATGGTACAAAATAAAGTATTAACTCGACTTGAACATATTGAACTTATGAGGACGATGGATGTAATGAGTGTTCTCGTCATCAATGGACCAAAGATAATAAAATGAAAAGTAAAGATTGAATTGAAAAGAAATAAAATAATGAAAGGATAAGAAGTTAAAGTAAAATGAATGTATTATTAAGTTGATTTTCTTTTATTATATATTCATATATGATTAACGTTATTGTCCATTTCATTTACAAATCGACCTTCATAGCTCGATGATGACACATGCGATGTGGACAATCGTGATGTGGTGAATGGCACATGAATAATTTAGATTGAGTCAAATATACTTTTATTTAGTTATGTCCTTCCTTTTATTGAATAATATAAAAATATTTTATTATGTTATGATCTCATGTAATGTCAAAAAAGTAAATTGGTAATATTTTCAAAAGGACGTTCCGTCGATTGAGAGAATGTATTTGTAGAGACATTACTTGTGTGGCAAAAATATAATTGGAAGAGGAGGAAAAGTTTTGATTTGCTCATATTTAGCTTATCAAGATGTGTAAGTGTGAACAATGTGCTTTAATCATTTAAATCTAGAAATCGCATATTATTTTTTCCATTGTAAAAAGAGAATAATTTGGTGAAAGAAAAACAAAGCTTTAGCATCGATGATTAAGAAAAACCCTTAATAAGTTTTTTTTTAATTTAATGTCGTTTAACTATTGCAACAGTAAACTCATTTTCTATATTAATTATTATTTAATTACTTTAATTTTGTTTAATGATGTACTCAAACTAATAATTAATCAATTAATTAATCAAATTCAAATTTAGCATTCAAAGGCCCAACCATCATGTGCGCGTGGTTTGCTAACGGGCTCGCTCGTGCGGCACCCCGCGCGCGCGCACGTGTGGGCCAAAGAGCGTCTGGGCCAAACGCGGACCCGTTACGGGAATTTGGCCACATCGATCTGCTGACGTGGCCTCGTAGATATTTCCGTCTCCTTCCTCCCGTGGCCACCGGTTTCTTCCCTCCGCACCAAACACCCACCTCTCTCTCTCTCTCTCTCTCTCTCCTCTCTCTCTTTCTCTCTCCTCTCTCCTCTCTCTCTCATCACCCACGCCCACAACCGAGCTCTGCGGCGCCCCATGGATGCGCCGCCGGACGCGGCGAAGGAGGAGGAGACCAAGGAGGACGCCGCTCCCGCACCCGGGGAGTTGGCCGCCGGCGAAGACGCCCGCCGCGCGGAGGATCCCAGTTCCCACCACCGCCGGGCGATCCGGTGGGACCGGTTCCTCCCGAGGAGATCGCTCCGCGTGCTCCTCGTCGAGCACGACGACTCCACCCGCCACATCGTCGCCGCCCTCCTCCGCAAATGCAGCTACCACGGTAGCGTCCATGGCGCGGGCCTCGTAGTTTCGACTGCCTTAGATTAGTTCTTTTTTTTTTCTTTCTTTAGTTATTAATTTGGGGGATTTGTGCGGGAGCAGTTGCGGCGGTGGCGGATGGGATGAAAGCGTGGGAGGTGCTCAAAGGGAGGCGCTACAACTTCGATCTCGTCCTCACCGAGGTGGCCATGCCTTCCCTCTCCGGCATCGGGTTGCTGACCAAGATCATGGCCTCCGAGGAGTGCAAGAACATTCCAGTGATCAGTAAGTTCCTTTTCCATCGGTCTTTGGAGGTTCGACTGTAGGGGTAGTTTTACCCAGAATCATAAATATTGTAACTTGATGTCGATATGTTGTCTTCTCTAGCTACGACTTCACGATCGGCTAACCTCAAACTAGGAATTTCCCAGTTTTACCTGTCTTTGATGCTTTTGGTAACAGGAGTAGCTACTTGGCAAATTAAACTTGAATTTCATTTATTCGGTTGTCACAGGAGATTTTGATTTTTCTTGGATATATGATTAAGTTTATGCGGAGAAATTAAGGGAGCTAAATATAGTCTTTTACGGTTGTAGTTGCAAATTTGCCGAAACTAAAGAATCCAATTTTTTTTTCAGTAGATGCTTAAAGCTTTTCAAATAACATCATAACAATTTTAGCAAGCTACTTAACTCCTCTAGGTGGAGGCCGATGTTTTTACCATCAAATTAATAGTTGCCCAAATACAAGCGAGTAACGACAATGAGTAATAACTTTTAGATGTTTAACCTCTTTTTTAAGGATTATTTTCTATCTCTTTGCTGGTCTCTCTAACCTTTTATCCCATTACGACAGTGATGTCTTCTGAAGATTCTATTGGAGTAGTGCTTAAGTGCATGTTAAAGGGTGCTGCAGATTTTCTTGTTAAACCAGTAAGGAGGAATGAACTGAGGAACTTATGGCAGCATGTTTGGAGGAGGCATTGTGTATGTCAGGAGTAATTATTAAATTTTGAAATTTCAAGTTGTAAATTTGAAATGCATTTTGCATTCAAGAAGTCTCTTGTTAGTATTACTTTTGAATCACCCTTTGACTAGAAGTTCTTTACAGATGCAGTCAAATTACATTGGTAATGCAACAGGCAATCATGCTACCAGCAATCATTCACGTGCCAATGCTCGTGTTGAATCCAAAACTGGCGAAAACAGTGATCAGGATGATGCACAGGTAAGTTTGTTCCAACAAGTTTTGATTTATTGAGATATAAGTATCCATGAAAATATCTACTCAGACACAACTATTATTGATCTTTTACGGCAAAGTGCAAACCAGTAAATAAATAGTTATCCTCTTGGGATTTCAATCCCAACTTCTCGTTAGACATGATTAACATTCTTGAAAATATAAACTAATCTGCTCAAATTTCAAAATCCCTATGCTTATTCTGTAATTTTGTTTGTTTTAATCCAGTCTGCCCATTTTATCTTTCTATTTATAATTGATCACTAAATCTTTATTACTTTGGTCTACTGTTGTTTAAAACTTTCGATGAGATTATATGGTGCATGTGTCAACGAATTTCGCAAGCCAACTGTCACAAGGGGCTCCTTGTGACAACCAACTTTTCAAATTCATTATCACAAGAGGGGTAAATCATCTATCATTATCTTTCCACAATTCACTGTTAAGTATATGAATAAACCACTCAAAGTAACATAGACAATCATATGGACTATCAATCAACATCTAGAAAATATCATATCCATCAACAAGCAAGCCCACTCCACAACCTAGGTTGGGAGCAACACAACTAAGCTGTGGTACCTATAACCAAAGAAAAGATCCCATTTGGATGTTGTGAGCATAAAGAGGTCAATGAGTATAACAGATGCACAAATGAGGAAAACCAAAAAAACGAGTCATAAACCACGAACTTTTTCACATAAACTTATTTCATGGCCAACATCCTTTGAAATAAAGTTTCAATTTGAACATCATAATGCAAAGTTCATAGATATGCCCTGCATGCAAATATGTCACATCTCCTCTTTACCGTCCTCAACGGTCTTGTCATTTTTCCTCAAAAAAAAAGAATGATCTTGTCATTTGCCATTCATCATATATCAAGGGGAAAATTCATAAATGTGCATAATTGATATTTTATCATTAATGATCATTTGATTTTCTTGGTGAAGTCCATGATCACAAGTTAACCTTACTTCGGTGTTTATTCAGCACACAAGGGGCTAGGCTCTACTTTTTCTCTTTTTCATATAATTGAATCCCATAGGGTTTATCACATTTTCATATACGGCCATCGTGTCTACTTAGAGAACTCCCAAGGCATATCATGTGATATCTCATAGATAATGCATGCTTATGTGCAATTGTATGACTCTCAATTTAAAGAATGCATATTTTTCACAATTGAAAAACATATCTCAAAACTTTCGGAAAACCAAATACATGGAAAAAACTCATCTCATTTGGAAATATTAAATTAAAATCCATAACATTTCAACAATAACATATATAGAAACATTCAAATCATAAAATTGTAACAATTGCATTCATCAAAATCAAGCATAAAATCCAAGCAGACAAAAAAGGTCTGCCATCAACTTAGACATATTATGTGCATAACCACTTACTTCGACAAACGAGACCTCAGCAACCTCTATCTCTATTTGTCCAACCTCTATCTCACTTTGACAATAAATAATGATTTAAAACTACTATCCCCATATTACATTCAATATCTAATTATTGTCGCACATCCTATTTATAAACACTGAAAAGTTTCAAGAATAGTACTCGAAATGTTTCAGATTATATTCCTTTCCTCTCATTAACACTAGTTGTGCTATATGTGTCATTAAATATCTCCATTTTTTTTTTGAGACGAAAATATGTCCATTGTTTATCATACTATAAGTAAGCAATATAACACTCCGGGTTAAATTACCAGCATTCTTATTTCTTCATTAAGATGTAATGATCATAGTGTCCCACAATCTTATTTATCAACATATTCCCCAAAAACATTATTCATATCATCCAATCACTAACATGCACTCTAACTTATCACATAATCAACCATGATCATACTGTACTTGATTATATAAAATTAATTGATTCCATGCGTAAATCAATCATACATATTATTCGATACATGTTTTTAATGCACAATATACATTTAATCGTAGCATGCCAAGACATAAATATTAACTGCTACTTAGAATTTATCTATGGTTTAGGAATATACTAGTGCACATTTAGAATGCTAGCTATCACATACTCAACGACAAACTATAATAAAGCATTTATTCGTAGTTCACTTTCCTTCCAATCATGGTCATAAGTACACTTAATTGTAAACATAACCCCAAACGACATATGTAATACCAGATGGAAGTTATAGTCTTCAATTTCAATTGTAACACCATTTAAACATTTATTAGTTGTTGTTTGTGTTCATACTTCAATTTAAAATTACCCTCATTGTCAAGTTATTTGTCCCCTTCAACTTTTCAGCCTGAACTCAATGTTCCTCACTGGCGATTGAGGAAAATGTCTGGCACTCAAACTTCTATTCCTTCATTCTGGCATATAAAAAGGAAAAGAAAAATCAAAGTTCACATGTCAGATTCACCACAATCAATATCTAAGATTAAGCGCCAAAACCATTCTCACCTTCAATGGGACAACGATAATATGGCGACCCTGCACCATCAAACGATCCATAAAGAAAGCCCACAAACAGTTATTATTCCATTGAGATAAATCACAAATCAAAATGTATTCTACTGTGTTCATGAATCAGACGCCTTTTAGTAATCTCACTTGGACGAAATCGATGACATGATAAACTATCCTCATCGAGAATCAAATTGGAAACATAAATCCACATAAATATCTAATCAAATTGCAATCGAATCTGTAGGACCTTCCCATATCAACGGACAGCTTAACGTGAAAGATCGAACAAAAAGATGTCGAATCAAACTCCAAATGAGATTTTTGTCAGGAACTTCCGCTCAGATTTCTACGTAAACAAGGAATGAAAAACCCTCTAGCTTACGCCATTCTCTTCTTCTCATCAAGAGCTATGTGACGATATCACACTGCCACCGAAGATCACTGGAGCTGATCGGTTGAGTGGTCGGAAGCTCCAGCTTCTTTCCTTCCCTGGCTGCTTATTTCCACCTTTCTTTTCTGGTTTCTCTTCATGGCTGAGGAGGTGGGAGGATGAAGGCCACTTCCTCTCTCCTTTATAGCTTAGTTGTTAAATTTACAGCTGTCTCATTTTTTTTAATTCTGCAAAAAGACTCTATGTCCTTGTTAGTTTCACAAAATTTCTAAAATGCCACATTGGGCTTTAATGGGCTGTTACAGTATAATTCAATTGGCTTTTTCCTTTTGTTCAATTGTGAATATGAATGATCACATATCCATACTTCCCTCAGAAAAGCTATATCTGTAATTGTTAAGATTAAGAGCAAGAAATGAAATATAAATATAGCCATGAGTCTTTCTGTCTAAAAAAAAGCTATAAGCATGAGTCATTTTTCTTTTACTTTTGTTTTCACAGCCACTCATATCAACATGGAAAGTAGAAAATGGCATCACAACCAGGGATGGAACCAGCCTCAAATAGTGGTGGGGAGGGAGAGGGTGTGTGTGTGTATGGGGATATAAAACTAAACTAAAAATTAATTTATTAAATTCATTGAAAATTTAAATAAATTAAAAAAAAAACCATGTAGTTAATGTATATTATAATTCTTAATGTAAGTTGAATTTCTCCATATTAATAGTTTTGTTTCCCAAAACATAAAAAAAAGTGAAGTCTTCCCTTCAATTCACTCCGGACATGAGAAAATTTATATACTTTTCTAATTACATAGTAAGTTTCTTAATTATATAAGGTCGCATAGTTCTAAATTTTTTCACTTCATAGTTGTACTATTTAATAGTAGTTAGTGATTTATTGTTTATAAAAAAAAATCATAACTGCTATATATTTACATATCGATCCGTCCCTGGCAACCTTGAAAGACCTTCTAAAAAGACTAGAACAACATTTTCTCATGCCATTCACTTATTTTCTTTACACATGAACAACCATATCAGTCTTGCTTGCCCTAAAAAAATTACTTCGACTTTGCTCATGTCAAAGTTACACATTCTCTGATTGGAGATTTTAAGCTGGCATTGATAAAACCTGTGCCAGTATTGTTGCTTGAAAATTCGTATTACACATAATTTAATCTCTTAAATGCTATAAAAGTAGGATTATAATTTATCTAAATACTGATTTCCCGATTGCTTCATGCATTTGATTTTCTAGTTCTTAAAAAACTAATTTGTAGAAAGCTTCGTATTTTTATTTATTTATTATTATAAATTATGTATATATCTGATCGCATATATGCACATCATGGCAGAGTTCCGGAAGTAAGCCAGAGATAGACACTGAGAATACCCAAAGGCACATAGAGACTCCTCAAGCTGAAGCAGGAAGTTCTTCCAGGCAAGTGGAACTAGAAGCAGAGCAGCTTGAGAATGACTCAGAATTTCTGGGAAATAAACTAAATATGAATGACGAAACCCAAGATAGAGGTTATTTGTTCTTATGTTGGCTGGCAAACCTTCGTTTCTGAAAACTGATAAATTAATATAAAGTCCTTATGCTGCTCTCTAAAAAAAATGTTCTCATGCTGAGTAAATTTTAAATTTGTAGATGAATCTGGCATGCCTGCAGTCGAAATGAATCATTCATTGCAAGGATCATTATTGGCGCAAGGAAGCCAGGATAAGAATGATTCTTACACAGTCCCTGAGCATAGGGGGGAAGAACCACCATTTTCAAGACACAAAGAGCCTGAAGATGCTGATCCTAGTTCATGTCAAAGAGCAAGTTCAAATGATTCAGTACAGAATATGATAGATTGCAATGAGACCATAGTAAGTAAAGGATGCCCTTCCATATTGCTAAGGAATAATTATGACCATGAAGTTTTGTGTGAAACATCCACATCATCCCATAAAACAAGTAAAGCTGAAAATGGTTCCTTCTCCCCTTTGACCTCTCTGAAGGGATCACAACTCAGTGGATCTATTAACATTGCAATCGGAGAAAAGCATGCTTGGAACCACTCTGATGCCTCTGCCTTCTCCAGGTATAAACATCTTCATTCTGATTTCTGGAATGAAAGATGCTAGTTGCTTATATTCAATACAGCGAATTAGATTTTATTATGGTATAAATGCTCACTAAGATAAACTTAACCTACGGCATTGGAATTGTTAGGAAGCTCATACATGTACTTTTGAAATATTCAAGTTGGCCTTGTCAGGAATCACTTAGATAATATCGTACTTTGCTTATTTGACTTCTGACCTCACAAATGGAATTTGAAGCCTGATCTGCACCTGGAGAAGTTTCACGAATTGCTTTCAACTTGATGTGACCTTTGGTTACTTATGGTTGTAGGCCAAAATCTTCTTCTCTTGTAACTGAGAAAAACAATACTACTTCTTTAGGCCACAACATTTCCTTGATGGATTGCATCAACTTAAGAATGCACTGGGTTTGGTAATAAGATTGCGATGATTACAACTTTTGTCTTTTTAATATACTTCTAGCCCCATCTTCATTGATATAATGATATCTGAACTAATATTATTATACTTCGAAAGGGTAACATATTATTCCTGTTAACTATTTCTTAGAATAAATAGTTGACTTTACAGATTTTTCAAGATAAACTGCATCTGATATTTCATAATTTACAGAAATTTTGCATACTTCTATTGAAGTGCATGGAGCATGGATTTCAGTCCGTGATTGTGTCCAATTTGTTTAATTCCATATGAGTTATACTATCTCCTAGGAAATTTAATGATGTCAATTTTTATATGCCCTTTACTCTTCTAGATTTGTAATTGTAACTCCTAACAAGTGGGAAGGGTGCTCTTGAAAAAAGAAAATTTAGGAATGAGTCTTTTATTTGTTAGCATTAAACTGATGATATATCTTAGCCTAGTGTATCTCATTCGAATTGCGCTAGGGCTTCACGAAAGTGGCAACATATCAACTTTGTTTCTTAGGGTTCAGATGTCATTTTTTCTTGGATTTCTAGGTAGAAACTTCTTGATTGTTCCAGGAAAGATAAAAAATAACTCCTGATTTCTTGTCTTTTAGGTATGCCGAGAAAAGGATGCTGCAACATTCATCCCAAAAACCAGTTTCTTCTGCCTTACGCATTGGTATTAGCAAATCTTTTGATAGATGTCATGCACATATTGGCGGTAGTCATGAATCTTTCAATGTGGAAAGTCGTTCCTTATTTTCTAAAGAACCATTATCATCTCATCAAGAGAATGCAGTTGAAACAGCAACATACGTACAAGTACCTACTGACATCAATAAGGAAGATGCTTGTCGCATTTCTTCCAGTTCAGCAAGAGAAGATGCTTGTGTTGGTCAATCTTCGAATGGTACTGATTCTATGTATCATCACTCTCAGTTTGGCTTCATACCATTGTCAATCCCTGTTGGAGCAATACCTTATCACTCCATCATGCAACCAATGTTCTATCCTGAAAGCTCCTTGCATCCGCAAAATCCAGCAGTACTTGAGGAGGGAACAATTCCGATAGCATCTGATCTGAGTTGTCACCCTGAAAATGTCATTAATCATCAGCAGTACACTGAATACGACCAACATAAGGAAACACACCAGTCTATCCATTGGAGAAAACAAACAGATGTAGAACAAAAGCATCCAGGAGAACCTCCAATTGCTTCTATGGAACATCTTAATGAAAAAGCGAGCTGTAGCCAGGACATGTACAAAAACAGTGGAAGCACTGGATGCGGTGAAACAATAGATACTGTTGCAAATGTAGGAACTACTCTAGAAAGTGGACATGAAAGTGGATTCCAGAACTACAACAGGAAAGAGTTGGATCGAGATAGATCCCGTCGGGAGGCTGCCTTAATTAAATTCCGATTGAAAAGGAAAGACAGGTGCTTTGAGAAAAAGGTAATTGACCTTCAAAAAGACGCCATTTTTGATAAAATTGAGTATTTAACTTAAAAGGACTGAAGTAGAGTTGAATGATAACTTTTGGAATGAAAACGGGTTATTTTCTATGGTATCTTCAGATAAATCTTTCTTTACTTTAAATGAAAATCTGCAGTTATACTAAAAGAACCCTCTTCTAAAGTTGTCTTTGTGACGATTATCACAATTTTTACACATATCACAGTAACATCATATGAATATTTTAAGCAAGTCAATTTTATTGAAAACTTGTATGTTTTTTGTAATCTAAAAAATAGATTTTATTTGCAATAGAAACTTGACTTTCCGTTGAGGGTAATTATGGAACTGCTCTGCATCTAGTTGTGATATACTTCAAGAAACTTTACTGCACTTTGGTTAACCTGCTGCATGAAGAATTGATCATAGTAATTGACATGATGACTTGTTTTCACTGCCTATTGTTCACTTTCCTTTAACAGGTTAGGTATCATAGTAGGAAAAAGCTCGCAGAACAAAGACCACGAGTTAAAGGACAATTTGTACGTCAAAGAGTTTCTGATCCGCCACCGTCAACAGATGTGGAAGACTAACCCGAATGGAATACTAAACTCACATTGAGGATTATTTTTCCTGTGGGAGGGATTTTGAGGTAAAATATAACTTTAGTTATTTCTCTTATCTATCTACTCAAATTTGCTGCTGTTTAGATATCAGCCACTCGATGTTTTTGCATACAAGAATTGCATCGGAAAACATTCATACTACTAGATCATGTCTTGCATGACATCAGAAATGCAATTCACTTTAGTTGCATGGTTGCTTATTAATCAACTCTGTCATGGCAGGTGTGATTTCAACAAATTCATATTCAAATTCTTGTTTGAATATGGTGGATACAAGTACACTTTTAGCCAAACTCTCATGCTGCATGTATCATTTGAAGCTTCGGTAAGTAGTAACCTTCTTTATTCTTTGTCTCTCCATGCAATATCCATTCTCAATTAACCGACCACTTACATTGAATTATCAGCAGGGGAATCAAGATGCATCTCTTTCTCAGGCATACATTATGTAAATGTAACCTTGAGCACACCGCGATTTTTCTGGCCGCTGCTAGATCTATCGACACTCTTACATATAATTTTTAAATTAAGCATCTAACCTCGAAATTTGTGACCGGTAAATTTTCAAGTCATCCTTTTTTTTTTCCTCTTTAATTTTTTTTTCTTTTTAAATTTTTTGGCTCTGTTGCCATATGCTATACAATACAAGGATAACAAGAAAAAGACGAGTGAGCTCCAATTGTTTCAAAAAGTTATTGCTAGCTATGAAACTTATTTCTTCTCATTCTCTGCCTTATCTTCATTTGAAGGTGTCGAATTTTTAGCTTGAGTACTTACGAATCTTGTTTTCACGTTTAGGTGTTGAAGACTTGGGAGTATTTATCTAATCGTCTTTAAGCTCATTGATATGAATATTACTTCCAAAATTATTGCCATTACTTGTCTTCAATTCTTGAAAGCATTCTGAGACTTGATCGGACCAAAAGAAGGAACTAAGACAAACCAATGCCAAAGCATGTACAAAAAGATGAGGCTGGAAATTTCCATCCATGCCTGTTATACCGTATCTTTCTGTCCTAAATCTTAACAATCCTTGCATAGTTGCATGCAAGCAAACATGCCAATCACATGCACAGAACAAAAGATTTGTAACTTAGAGCAGGAGGCCAACTTCTCCTTCCAGGCAGCACCTTGGATCCCTCTCTCTCTCTCTCTCTCTCTCTCTCTCTCTCTCTCTCTCTGTCTGTCTGTGAATCCTTTATGGAATACGGAAGAAACTTTCTTGTATCTATTATATCCCAAATCTTGTAGTACTCCTCAAAGTAGATTCACCTCTGAGTACCATCCTCTTGATATCTTAGAGGAGATTCAGAAAGCAGATACTGGTCGAGGACCGCTTGGATGGATCCTAATTTAACAGGTATGTACACTGTGGCCCATGACACCCTCAAAAGCGTGATTTGCGCTTCGTTCCAATCTTTGGCTGCCCTTGTTGGTATCCCAAATTTTGAAGAAAAGCATAAAAGCTTTCATTAATGCTTTGTTCCACATGATTATTTATTTGTTTTTTGAGAAAGCAAGAAAAATAGCTGTGGTTTACAAGAAAATAATTTAAAAAAAAACTCATGTATTTTATTATTAAAAAAATAGACATATGAGTTTTAACACTTATATAGTGTATCTTATAAAAAAGTGAGTGATCTAATTTTTGGAAGTGTTTGCATTAATACATGGGTAAGTTCTCATGTAGTATACTCAAGAATCAACTATACAACTTGAATTATCTTTCTATGCTCTTATATTTTGCTTTTCAAGTCCTGGCATGAAGTGAGAGTTATGATCAACAGAAAACAACAGAGAGGGGTTGATGGCAAGCTGAGCATGACAAAAGTGAAGCAGGTGGCAGCTTTCCTTCATTGTGCATGCCAGTGGCAAGAGTACAATGAGCTCCATGTGCCCCGAAGGCGCTTCCTACTTCACCAATCTTTTGCTTGAACAGGACTACACACAAAAGGAGCATGAACCATCAAATTAGTTTGCCACTCTGCTCACTCTTCTTTAGCACAAAGAAGATAAGGCTTCAAGGCATGATGCCTTTTGTGCGTTCCAATCATCCATGGAGGCATGAAGCATGACAATGCCTTGAGTTCCAACATATCTTCATGATGGAAAGCTCTAAACCTTCTATGCAAGATTGTAAGACTCTGCTTGTACATCAACCTAACAAGGTTTTTTTAATCATGTTTTACAAATCACAAATTTATAAAGTTTATATCAAACTTAAAATAAATTAGTATAATAAAATAACTAGTAATAAGATTTTTTAACATAGAAAGATATAAATCATAATTTACAAATTGATTATTTTTTTCTCAAAATATTATACATCATACTTTTTGTCATATTTAATAATTTTATAGCATAGATTCACTCAACAACCAGGTCGACTAGGGTCTGTGTGGTTCAACACTTAAAGGGGAAGGGAAGGTAACGGAAGTAAAGAGAAACTAGAGGAAGGAAATGAAAGAGGATGGATGTGAAATAATTATTCTTATTTGAATGATATAATTAAAAAGAAGAAAAAAATTATAATTTTTGTTGGACGAATATATCATAATGTATGTATTTATATATTTGAATTACATATGAGTAAAATTAGTAGTGTAATTTAAATATTTATTTCCTCTTTTTTACAATCTAATTTTAGATTAAAAAAAAATGGACATTTGGAGGGGAATGGAGGGGACATTCCTGTCGATTAAAAATACAATTAAATAAGATTAATCGATTAACCTTCTTTTTCGTCCCCTTCTCTGTTTACCTGTAACCAAATATGCCCTAAATCTGTCAGGTCAGCAGTTAAACTCAGAATTTAATTGGTCTTAAGCAGTTCAAATCTAAGTTTGGGTTTAAGTCGACCATATCCCAGTTTGAATTCCGAACATCATTCCAACTGGTCGGACCAGATTTTATAATCATGCTTTTATGCAGATTTCTTCATCAAACCTTCTAAATTAAGCGTTTTTCTTCTGTTACATTAGTGTATTTAAACTTGGCTTTAGTTACATAAATTAGTTAATTTTTCCATGCCACTAAAAATGCTACGCGAGATACCAAAATTACATGCAAATTTCTATACAAAAACTGTTATCTTTAAGAGAAAATTATTCTCACAAAGCAGAAATGTAGGACATTAAGTGATCACATATCAAAATATCTTATGATATAAGATCACATTGATCGAGTAACAAGTGCCTCAAGATATGTCAATGCTGCCCATAATTCATCTTCCTAGTTAATGAAGAAATTTTAATACATACTTAGCTCTCAAGGAACTTCCAAGAAAAACACAATAAATCTCAAACACGGCACAAATTGGGTGATCCCACATAAAAGCGACATAATGCAACTCATGCATGTTGCACCAAGCTGTTGGGGCAGGATGACTCGCAAGTTTTAGACATATAAGTGATTGCTATTTTCCCATCTAATCTCCAAGTAAGAAAAAGATGATTGCATTGTAACGAGGAAAAGGAACATGTAACATTACAATATGTTTTAAGACCATCTCTCTGTTCCCATGTGTAGTACAATTTCTTGAGGTAGGGATTTATAATCTTTGTTGACACGGCATGGTGAGGATTTTGAAGGCACAGCCCCTTGCTTCCAGCTTTCTCTATCCAGGAGTAAGCAGCATTGAATGAGCCCATTACCTCATTTCCTCTGTCCATGTCTCCATTTAAACCCTAAACCCCAAAAGGAGAAAAAAGAAAAGCTGGGATTTAGCTCATAAGGGGCAGTCCGCCAGTGCCACCACCAATATATATTGCATTGAATAGAGAAAGTGTGGCATTTGCATCAATCCAATACTATGATCATGCAGGTATATCACTATTCACACAGAACATATACTAATAATACTGTTCACACAGAACATATAATAACAATAAATAATTATTATTATTATAATAAAGAGACCCTCTTGATTTATTTTATTAATTGACATGAAATATGTATACAGCCCAAAAGCAGAGAGAACTAGAGGGGAAAAAAGGAAAACATTTCAGTTTTCTTCTTCTGCTTCTACATGTTCACTCATGCTGTTGAGTTACAAACATATTATTATTATTATTTTAGTCTACCTAAAAATCTCTCCTTCCTCCATTTCTTCTTGTGTTTATTCATCTAGACAAGAAGAAAAAAAAATGGTGTCTTTTGGCCCCCTACAGTGGCAAGGAATGTAGGGGCAGATGGAGGGAGGGGTCTTCTCAGTAAGTCCACTCTTGTGGCAGTCCAATTTCAGCCGTGTTCTGAAATGGCATGCCTTGCTGCTGCTGCTGCTTCTTCCACACAGCCACTGAACTCTTTGTGTAGTGCAGCTGCTGCATGCCTTCCCCTCCTTTCCCATCTGCAGCAGTTCACAAAATCATGAACAACCACAGTTTACAATTTACACTAGAAAATACAAAGTAAAAAAAAACTCAACAATATATTCATCACTTCACAAAGTTAAAAAGAAATTCTGACAGTGTGCTGTTTAAAATAAAGTAGAAAGAATGATACAGTTAAATGACAGCTTCAATTCATAAGCAATCACTGCACATGAAGATATTGGAAAGAAGAAAAAAAAATGCAAATAAATGCTTGAGAATTTATAGTAAAAACATAATTTTTTTAACAATAACAACAATTACAAGCTTTCCTAACCTCAATAATAAATATGAAAACCACATATTAAAAGCACAAATGAAGGCAAGCAAAATCAGAAGAAAAGTTCTCAAGAAATGTAATCATTAAATACTGTTCATTTAAGTTGTACCCCAACACGGTAAGACCCTGCAAGAATCCCATCATTATTAATTATCGTGCAAGGTGGAAGAACTCATAGTAATTGCAATTAATAGCCAACGAAAAGTAAACAAAACTGGAATTGAACAGCTTGCGGTCTCACAAAATTTCTTCTTGGCTTCGCCATTGCTGTTGTTGCTGGGAGCATTCGACACCCGAGGAAGGAACACGCCCGTTCCCCCGCGCTCCCGGCCCACACCGGCGCCCATGCGTACCGGCACGATCCGGCCACGGACGGGTTTTGGCAGCCGCTGCGACGCCTGCGCAGACCCCGCTCAAAAGTGTCAGTTTTTGTAGCGATACATGAAACTTAGAGAGGGAAACGAGTCGGGCCGCTTCGTCCGGTCCAAAAGTACCTGCACACGGACCGGCTTGGCCAACCCGGACGGAATCGCACCAACGCCGGCTTCCCCGGCGCCGGGAACCGCCTTATTTGCCGAAGGCCGCAACCCACCGTAGACCGCCCCGGCGATCGGCGGCGGCTCGAAGCACGACGCCGGTGTGCCTCCATTGAGACCCTGCTTCCATAAATAGAAAGGCACGCATTAGCGGAAACGAAACAGGATGCACCATCGATGAGAGAGAGAGAGAGAGAGTGAACCTGCAGGTCAGAGGACGGCTTCGAGGAGGGCTTCAAGGGGGCGACGGCGACGGTCGAGGACTGGAGCACGTAAGTGTGATCGAGCACGCCGGCGGCGACGAGTTGGTACGCGAAGACGTCGACGCGGGCGAAGCCGGCGGGCGGGGCCTCCACGGGGAGGGAGGGAGGAGGAGGGTAGCCGCGGTTCGGGCGGCAGGTGACGCCGCCGACATCAAGGATGATCTCGGAAGGGAGCCAGAGCTCGCCGTCGTCGAGGTTCGGCGGGAAGTCGGCCATGGCCGGTGGCGGCGGCGGCGACTCCGGCGACCCGGAAGTTTACTACTCCCGGACGGAGGAGAGAGAGAGAGGGGACGCGCCGAGAGGAAGGAGAGAGAAAGGAGGCGGAGGAGCAGAGCTCTAAATATAGCGGCGGGGGGACGCCACCGGAAGGGCAGTTTCGGGATTTAAGACTTAAAACCCCGCGGAACGGGATATTTGCGCTCTTTTGCGGCCCCGTTATATTTGGGCAAAAAAAAGGCTCCCCGCGAATGAGGACACGAGTAACTTTACTCACGCGGACCCGCCATGGCATTTCGACACGTGTCGCTCTCTCCGCCTCCGAGACGCGTGGTCATCATTCGGGTACGTCTCCGCTGGGTGCAATTAGGACTACAGCCAGTTAACGATGGTAATTTGTAATAAAACCCGACGTTACAACTTATAAATGGTGTCAGGATCCGGAGCGCGGCGTCCAGCACACGTTAGGCGCGTCTTTGCCACGTGGAAGGTAGCGATAGGGCCTTCTGACAGCTGTACGACAGCTGTTCGTTCATATGTGGCAATCGACGGAGTTGGCTGTGCGGGTCTTAGGACGCGGCTGGCGGAAGTGGTGGGTCCCGCTGACGTGGACAAATTTCACGTGACTCGATGGAGGGGAAGGCCGACATCACGTGACCTTGCGGGCGCCAACCGGTCGCAACCCCTCGTTGGCGGAAATGACGCAATTGCCCTCCGACGAGAACAAGGCGGGAAGGGCGCGGGGGCCGTTTCGTCATTTTGGCATGATGATTTTAAAGAAAGTAACCGTAACGGCCGCGAGCTCCCCGTTATGTTATGTTTGTCCGAGACCACGTGCGACATGGGCAATTTTGGAAGTTTTCGTTGTTCTATATATTTTTTTACATTTTGGAAATGAAATGGACGATTTTTTTAAATTTGATGTTTTCTGAACTAAATTTATCAAAAAGGCAGATATGAAATTAGTCATTACTATAAATGATTGCATAATCATAAAAGGTTCATGTAATAATGCTGGTTTGAGTCGTTAATAAGGTAAAACACATTTTAACTAACAATTTAAGAAAAGTTAGAAAATGGTTTATTATTTGATTTTACTTTTTAAAAAAATTTAACATCCAAAGTACTATATGTTATATTTCGTGTATTTATATTAATAGTTCTGCTCGAAATTAAATTGAATTTCAACATGCATGTATATTTGGTCATTATTTCATTTGGGTATCTCTATCTTTTAATTTAATGAATATCTTTTATCATTATTTCATTTGGAAATATTCATCTTGTGATGTTAATAAACACCAAAGTTATTTTCGTTGGAAAGTAAATACAATTCAACTTGTCTAGCAATTAATTTCCATACTTATAATGATGCAATCTATCTTTTATATAGGCTCTGGGCAACGTACTAAATAGATTTCGCTTAGGGTTGGTAAGATTTTTCGAAAGTCATCAATTTCCATTCACGATCTTGTCTTCATTTTTTTTTTCTCATTGCAAAGGCTGGAATTTAGTAAATAATCAATCTAACGTCACCTCAAACATCGGAGTGGCCAACCCTCGTCTCATGAGATATATTATCTGCTATTAAATATATGAAATTTCTTGACTCCAACTATTAAATCTTAAGTATCTTAACATTATCATCAAATAGATAATTGTATTACAATGAAATATTTTTATATTGTGACATTTTTCCTTGAATTAGGAATATTAAAATGTTGACTATGTGCGCACATTGTGTTTCGTCGTTCCAAACATTAATTGTTTTGTAACAAAGCTTGAAAATTCACGAAAGAGAGTTGGCTCATATGGTAGCAGGATTTGAGCTTAATGAAATAATAAAATAAATGTATAATCTTGATGAAAAGTGCAATGTTCTCTTAAAAGAAATGTTCCTGAAATAACATATACATAATAAGATTTTTACAAAAAATAAATGGAGATAATATTTGAATTTACTTGATAACAATTAAGATCTAATGAGAATACATTTATTTGTATGTATGTATGTATGTATGTATGTATGTATGTATGTATGTATGTATGTATGTATGTATGTATGATAACTTATCTTTTTTACTTTTTATATTGCATTAAGTTTGATTGTCCTAAAATTGAAAAAAATGCAACACATAAAAAGTGTTATGAGATATTATATTCAATGCAGATAGTATTGCATTTCAATGGATACATACATAATTTTTTTATGATACATTTAAGCTCATGTATGCAAATATTATACCTCCCAAGAATACATAGACAATATAAATAAGAATGATCATAATCCATAAACAACAAATTATTTTCAGATATTTGAATACTTATAAAGGGGATAAATTGTACTCAAGGCTTTTGAACTTTGACTTATTATAATTTTGATCCCTAAATTTCATTTTATATAATGTATGATAATTTAACTTTGCATTTTTTTTCTTTATAATCCATGTAATCTATTATGGCGAGGTTTCCAAATTTCTTTTTTTACTTAATGGACAACATACTTTGTCCTTCAAGCAACTCCATTTTCCTTTTGGATCATGGACACCATCTAACTAACTAATCGAAATTAAAGAAATGAAAAAATGGGATCTGCTCCTTCTTTGTCTTCGTAGACAATGAAGAGGAGGAGATGGGTGCTCCCATTTCATAGTAGTTGTCCACGATAAGGATAGATAAAAGAGGCTATCTTAAAGATATGGCATCCTCCACCTCCATGTTTTATGTTATTCTAAGGATGGAGCATCCTCCCCTCCATGTTTCATAAGGATGGAAGGGGAGTTGGCAAATATTTAAAAGAGGAAGTAGGATGACAATCTTGTCTTTAAGGCTTTGTTTAGATATTTAAGTTAGGATGGGTGAAGAGGAGAACGACAAAGAAAGATAGAAAAGGAAGGGGTGGAGGTGTTATGAATTTTTTGTTTAGATATAAAAGAGGGGTATGATATAAAATATTATTTTTTAAAAAGATCATTTTGCCCTAGTAAAATAAAAAAACAAAAAAAATAATAATAAATTTGTTTAAAATGACAATCCCTTCTAATTTCACCAAATTGTAGAGTTAGTTTTAGGGAGTTTGGACCCCTCCAAACCCTCTTATTTTTTATATTTCATATTTTCTCGAATGCATTTGAATTTCCTTTTTCTTCTGTAATATCCGTAACATATAAAAGAAAAAAAAAAGAAGAAAGAAAAAGAAAAGATTTAATTAAATGAATAATATTTTATTAGTTGGACTCCTAATAGGAATATGATAAATAAAGATTGGGTTAATTAAGAGATTAAAGATATAGTTAGAGATAAGATGAGTTTGTGTGGGATTAGACTTGTGAAACCTATATAAACACCCATAGAAAGAGAAAAGCTCTCATTATTTCTTCCCTCAAGGTTGAAGCCACCGTAGAGAATCTCTTCTCTCTCCCTTCTCTCCCTTCTTTGTAATTAGGTAAGAACTTTGTCTTTTTCCCTAGATTGTCCTTTGTCTCTCTTCTCTCCCTCTCTCACCCTAGGATGATGACAAAAATCTTAGGAGAACTTGAAGGAGATTACCAGTAGAACTTGGAGCAAGGAGAAGACAGAGAAATTTCTAAGACCCTACAAGACACGATATGTAAACAAGCGGATCCCAATATATAGGTTGTTATGATATTTAAATTGCATGCTAGGGTTCATGCTAGACATAATGATTAAGATGTTTAATTAGGTTATTTGATCCCTAGATGAATAAAATAATTATATTCTAGGGTTCCTTTTGATAAGAATTGTTTAGAATTTTAACCCTGGATTAACCCTAGAAATACTTAGAATTAATCCTGCAAAAATATAAGTTAATTCTGCAAAAATAACGTTCTGCGATGTCACGGCCGTGAAACAGGGTTTCACGACCGTGACAACAATGGAGCGGCTCGGCAATTCGCAATTGAGCGACGTCGTCCTGTCACGGGCCGTGATAAGCATATCACGGGCCGTGAAGTCCCCAGTCACGGACCGTGAGAGACATCACGGGTCGTGACCGGAAGCACATGATGTCGCGGCCGTTGTGACGAACTCGTTATGCCCGTGATGCCAAGACAACACGCACCTTACGGACCGTGGCGTTACGTTACGGATTGTTATGTTACATTACGGGGCGTGAATTACAGGTAATCAACTGTCGGAATCGCGCTGTGAACTGGGTTCACAACCACGAACATCACGGGTCGTGATGATTCATAACGGACCGTGACGAAGGACGGCTGGGATGGTATGAAGGCCGTAACGGCCGTGATATGTTCATCACGGGCTGTGAAGCCTATTATCACGGCCGTGATATGTTCATCACGGGCCGTGAAACCTATTATCACGGTCGTGATATGTGTTTCACGGGCCGTGACAGAAGATGCTGATTTTCTATTAAAGCCTTCAATGATGAAAGATTTAAGTTGTTAAATATTGAAAAAATGTTTTACTTTATATCATGTCTTATGAACATTAAGGATTAATTATGTGGACAAGATAAAGGGTCACCATGCTTCACCTAAATTAAATGAGGTCGCCATATATCGTTAAGTTTTGGGAGCGCAGTGATGTTTAAGATAGGACGGGTAGGGCAGCTGCCACCCAGTTCCTGTTGCTTGGCTTCTCCCCGCCCTGCAACGAAAGGATTTCTCGAGCATCCTATGTTGGTCATGGCTTGTGCACCCCCATTGACCTATGGCGAGACCTCCAAGACTCATGAGCAATTCAAAGTCACCAAAGCAACCCTCAAAGTCATTTCAAAGGCACTAATGGGATAAGTCAAAGATAACAAAGATAACAACTTGGTCTAAATATTGCATTGGCATATTGCATTAGAGGATTAGGATTATTGATGATGCTTATTGATTAATGATGATTGATGTTCAAATAAATATGATAAGATGAAGTATGATAAGTAAGATAAGTAAGATGATGTAGAGTGATTGATGTTTGGCCATAGCCATAGCTCACTCTTTATGTTAAGTATGCTCAGAGTGATTGATGTTTGACTATGAGTCATAGCTCACTCTTGATGCCAAGATGTTAAGATGTTAAGTTATGAAAGATGATGTAAGTTAAAGATGATACATGAAAATATGATGATCAAGATGATGAAAGATATTAAGAAATGTAAAGAAGATAAAGAAAGGAATAATTGACTTTTTGATTTTATCATTAGCTTATTCCTATTGCTTTTATTTATCATGTCATGCTTATCTATTGATTGCCTTACATACTGGGCTTCATAGCTCATGGATACTTCTTTTCCCTGTATTGGATCCTGCAGGTGAGTAGTCTGCAGTACAGGATGCTGGTGGTGCATGCGGCGATTGATGCTCGTGGTGGCTGACTTTGCACATGTCTAGTGGTCCTATTAGTGTCTCTATCTTTAGTCTTTCTATTGAGTTGTTCTAGTTAGACTTTTGAGACTATTTATTTAATGTAAGACTTCCGCATATTTTCCTTTATGTTATAGAAAGAGTTTTGGATATCTAAAGTTTTTAATTCTTCCGCATTTGTTGACCAAGTCTTATTAGTCAACCTTTAAGTCAAGATTATGTATGATGTGTAGCGCTCTCAGGAGGGCATTCTGTCACGTGGCGGGGTGATCTTTTGGGGGCGTTACACTTCAATCCCGATTGTTGAGCTTGATCGACTTGCCTCATTCCCTCACATCTCTTTTGTTACAAGTAATAGGAGGAGATAAAGGGAAAGTGGATGTAACACACCTTGTTAAGGGCGAAAGGAGGGGGCTCCCCTCCCTCCTTGCTGCCACTGGCGAGGGTCCTTCCCCCTCTCTTGTTTCAAGTAACATAAGTGTAGAGGATGGATGTTGCTCCATTGCTGGTCTCAATGAGGGAGGGGTGTCTCTTACCTTTTGTCTAAGCACAAAGAGGAGGCATTGTTCATTTTTTAATATTTTAAAATAGTTATTTAAATGAGTGGGAATGAGGAGTAGGTTCAAAGGGAGTATGATGAAAGACTAAATTTTAAAAAGCCAAATTTTCAAAGTTCAAAGTCTATTGGTATAACATAGGAAATGAACCCAAAATTCAACATCAAGTGGAAGGATACCACATTGACTTTGTCAAGTTTTTATAATGCAAACCAATCACTCACTCACAACGACCTTGCTCTCTCTCAAAAATAGTATATATCAAGCATACTAGAACGCTCTCACATGGAGAACGCAAAACCTGTTAAAACTCCTTTACCAGGGAAGCTACAACTGCAACCAATCGAAGAAGCGTTTGAAAACACTCATCTCTACAGATAAACAGTTGGTGCTCTTCAGTATTTATGCATTATTCGGCCTGATGTTTCCTACGTCGTGGGTCATGTGAGTCAGTTTATGCACCGACCAACAACGGATCATTGGATTGCCGTGAAACATATTCTACGATACTTAAATGACATGATAGATCTCTGCCTCAACTTTAATCCAACCAATTCCATGCATCTACAAGCTTTCTCCGATGTCAACTAGGCCAGAAGTCCTCACGATCGTAGGTCTGTTGGTGGATATGTTATTTACCTTGGCCCCAATATCATCTCGTCAGCTAAGAAACAACGCACCATATCCCGATCGTCGACCGAATCATAATACAAGGCCCGTGGCAGACACAACCGTTGAACTCATATGGCTTCGCTCGCTACTGCTCGAACTCGGCTTCAAACAACTTACTTCCCCGATACTTTGGTGTGACAATATTGGTGCAACATACCTCACAGCCAACCCAATATTTCACACTCGAACCAAACATGTCGAGGTCGACTTTCACTTCGTTCGTGATGAAGTTGTCAATCGACGATTGCATGTTCGGTACATCTCCACGAAAGATCAAATCGCAAACCTTATGACCAAAGCGATTATAGGCCAGCAATTTCATTTTCTACGCGACAAGCTCCGACTAGCTCTACGACCTCGCCGGGCCTGAGGGGGATGTTAACCTGACCACATCAAAGCACGTTGCACACGAAGCCTGAAGACTTGCTCAAAGCACACTACATGTGAATCCGAAATACTTGGTCATTCATGCATGTAATTATGTCTCAGTTGTAACCACCACTACAGACTTTCATGCTACAACGTCCCTGTATATAATCTTGCACAATTCACTCAATAAAACATCAAGATTACAATATCAAGGTTAACACCTTAACACATGGCATTAATAAAATCAACTAAAGTTGAATGTGAATTTATTAATTCAAGGACTTTTTTATTAAAATTTGCCAAGTGGTTATATTTTGTTTCAGACATCATTGATCTCATGCATCAAAGCTAAGTGGATAAAATGCATAGTGTGAAGGCTCTAGCACATTATCATCACAGAATGTTTTCATGTAGAACCAAAAATTAAGAAATGAAAAAAATAAATGACCAAGAAGCAAAACATATGCTTCAAACAAATATACTTCTCATTGATAAATTAGTTATTTATTGAAACATTAATACGATTAGTATATACTTCAACTGAAGCATCAAACATATACACACAAAAAAATAAGATGCATCGCAAATCATATGACAAGTAAACTAGCAATCTGATTAGTTGAATCATAATCAACTTAATATATACTTTAATTGAAGTAGTGTGAATAATGTCGTATAGAAATAAGAGATTAATGCTCCTATGGTATAAGTATATAAAGTACATCTCAAATGTTGAAAATGAAATCCAAGTTCAATGTAAGAATAGAAATATACTCATCAACGATTCTTCATGTCTGATTTGTGAGAAATGAAATCCTATTTTGTGACTTTCTCTTTCTTCAAGTACTATGTGGCGGTGATGCTAACTCGCAAGAGCGAAGGTCATTCATCATAAATCTTTCACCTTGCTCTTTCCTACAACTATTATGCCAACATAATTATTCAATAGCTATGTCACTCATTGTTGCATATGTGTTCCTCATATTGGTCATGGATAAAGGACTTGATCAACTCCCACAATTGAAGCCCACAAACTAGTATTATAGACATCATAATCCTACGTTAGAATAGGTTAAAAACCTATAAGTGTTTACAGAATAAATCTCATTCATTGATTAGTAAAAGACAATTGAGATCACTTTATTATTTTTTGAGTTACTTTTACTATTTTTGTTTTCAATGGCTTGGATGTCCTCTACAACTGTACAAAGAATAAATGCTCTATAACCAAGAATGGTTGACACGGTTGGTTAGCGGGACTGTGCCCTGGGAGGACGGGTGCTAGTAGCCCCGGGTTCGATTCCCAGAGAGACCACTTTGATCAGGATTTACCTTCGTCGCACCCGTCCGAACACTGAATTAGTCAGATACTCGATTAGTCAGATGTTAGTAGCCCTGGAAACCGGTGGGGTTCTACCCTTAGACCCAAAAAAATAAAATAAATGCTCTATAGGAGCATTGATCCTCATAAAAAATAGTAATATTTCACGACTATCTTATTAGTTGAATTATAATTAAAAAAAAAATATAAGAATTATATATTTATATATACATATATTATTTTTTAAAAATCTTTTAAAAATCTATCCTACTTCATATTTTATATAAAAAAATTAAATTTTAAACTTAAAAGATTAGAAATAGCATTTTATAATATTTCTCTTATAATAAAATTATAAATATATTTATATTTGAATTATTTTTTATTTTTTTACAAATTCATTAATTTGAAATTTATTATATCTTAAAATAAAAAATGCAAACAATATATTTATAACTCTAATCCTAATCAAAATCAATTAAAAATTTTAAACACAACTAATAAAATTAATTATTGGATGATAATTAAATATTTATTTTTCATTTTTATTTTCTGATTATTATTTTTTTGTTTTTTATTTATTTTTCTTTTTTATTTTCTGATTATTATTTTTTTTAAAAAAATACTTTTCTGTAATAAAATAATAATAACACTCAAGACGCCTTATTATTCGTACAAAAAAATAATTGTTATTTGATATAAATGAAATATTTTGATAATGGTGTTGTAGAGTTTTACTTTAACTTTAATTATAATTTTTAATTTTAATTTTAAATGTTACAATAATTATCTTTTTTTTATCATTACGTTGCAAACTATTTTAAGTGAAAATTTAAAAGTTATGAATAAGCTATATATAATCTATCCTAATCAAAATAAAAAAAACAATTTAAATTAATTAATTATTGAATGGTGATCATATAATTGTAGTCCATTTATTTCTAGCTATTGGTAAATTTTCAATGCTAATAAATTAAATTAATATCTTTTATTTAAAATTAATTCTGTATAAAGAAAAAAAATTGAATATTCAATATTATCATTTGGGAATGACATGGTAGAGTTTTATTTGAACTGTAATAATATTTTTAACCATAATTTTTTTAAAATTTAAACTATAATCATTATGTATTTTACATTTCTATTAAGTTTGATAGTTTCTTATCAGAAAATATAAAACTTGTGAACAATCTATATATAATCTTAATCAAAGTCAAATAATAAATCAAACATCAATAAATAAAAAATAAATCTATTTTCTACTTTAATTGTTTTCCTTTTTCTTTTAATTGTGGTGTAGAATTTGACTCGAATTATAATTATAATTATAATTTTAAATTTTAGTTTTAAAATATGACTACATTAAATGTTATAACATGAAATACTAGACATTCACTTCTATCTCTTGATAATAATTTTTAGGGTATGATACAGAGAATGACAAAATATAGTAATGTACATAATAACTAATATTTTTTAAAAATATAATAGGTATGAACAGCTGAACACCTTTCAGTTTCTAAATTCTGCTTTGTCACATCACACATGTAATAATAATAATAATAATAATAATAATAATAATAATAATAATAATAATAATAATAATAATAATAATAATAATAATAATAATAATAATAATAATAATTA
>LTAE01000860.1:50456-61974 GCA_001647135.1 Pontederia paniculata
TATATATATATATATATATATATATATATGTGGTTAATGCCGGAATCAGATTACTTTATACATCAAACAAATTCCTTTCTCAGTAAAAGATATATTCTTTTTTATTCATCTCGTTGTCATTGGAGTGAACTGACCCCGTAGCATGTGTTGAACAAAAGAAAAATAATTAGCATAAGAGAAAAGAGGGGAATAATTTTCTTCACTTTTCTTTCCACCCGACTGATCCGAAATTTTCAATTGCAAAGTTTTACAATGCACAACGACTTCAGAGATGTTTAGACACGACAAAAGAGTGAGAATGAATTCATATTAACAAGTTAATGCATATATTTTATTTGTAAAGAAGAACATGCACTATTTTTTTTTCTCTAGCACCATAACTTGATGAGATCAATCATCGTATAAATCATAAAAACCAAATACCAACATTTTTTCACAAACAATAAAAGGTTTATCAAAGATCCAATTTAAGTTTTTGGTTTAGGCCGAAGCAGTTTGTATCATTTTTTTTTACTCACTTTTTTATCACCTCTGGATCTGACTAACCCAGAATCATGTATGCAGCAGGCATTACCTATGAAATGAAATGTATATGAAAGAAAGGAAACCCAGCAACACAGCTTTCTGTTTCTACCTTCTGTCATGAATTTACATTGATTGAGCCATTGAGGAACACACTACCAATTATCAAAGCTAAATCGGAGTGCTAACCCGATCAAAAAGAGCAAGTAATTGCTCCAAAAACATCCAACAGTAAGGTAAGTATAGAAGATCGTAGGAGACTGCAACTATTGGACACACCTGCAGTCTAGTCTGAAGTAAGCAAACGTTCTTTGGAACGGAAAAACAAAGGGTGGTATTTTTGTTAGTGTCTGAAGCTATGTTTCAAGGATTCTGGGCGGCCCCTCCAAAACTGAGCTTTCTCATGTTCAACATCTGCCAGTTGATTGATGTCGGATCTACAACCGGAAGACTCATCTCAAAACAGGAGGCATCACTCTTGCTTCTCCGGTGGCGGTGCCCAGCAATCACGTTCAATCTCTCGGCTTCATTCTTCAGAGACTGATATTCAACTGTGGGACAATGTACTGGAATTAATATAATTAAGACATACAAGGAATTGTGAGTACATTGATTCATTAATTGAAATACAAATAAAACACAAGGACATTGGTCTTACAGAAAATGCTTTTTCACAAAGGTCTTGCACAAAATGTTTGAGGTTTAATATGGTGCATTGGTGCTGTTTATATTTATTTGACTAGCACAATATTTAAAAAAAATTAGATTACCTAAGGATGAGAGGTACAGTTTTAGCAATTCGACAGTAGGAATAAGCATGAGAAGGAAAAACCATTGACATGTCTAACGCCTTTGGTTTCTGCCAACAATGTACCCAGTACATGCAAGTCTCTAAATAAAAGAAAATCATTGCTATTTGCATGAAATTCAGAAAAAAGGCAATTATAGAACTTCAACAACTTCATATTTGTTTGTTTAATGGTCATTTATTGATCCAATGTTGAAGTAAGATGCCTCCTACTTTCTTAAGGTATCTAAGCCAAACATATATCATATTAATAAGAAGAAAAGGTACCGACTTACCATCCTTCATAATTTTCTCTTGCCGAAGGCCAGCAATCTGCCGTCTCAAACTATTATTTTCAACGGATAAAGCTACACGTTGTTCAAGCATACAAATCACCCTATCCCCCAAATCTGCACCCATTGTCTACACAAACTACTAGATCAGATGAAGTCGCTGCAAAATATTCATTGACAACACAGCTTAGAAAGAAGATTACCTGAAGCATGTCAACAGTCTTCTCAAGTTCAGCAATATATTGGAGTTTACGAACCCTAGATCTTTGCCCTGTGCGTCTGCCAAATAAAATCTGTGAGCTGTAAAGTAGAAAAGTTTGGTAGCAGAAAAGTGGCAGGAAGTTCAGCCAATAAATTGTTATGTTCCGTTTACAAGAAGTTAAATGCATGAGAAAGAACATGGTTGACCTTCTGGTAAATTAGAGCTTGCATGAGAAAGAACATGGTTGGTCAAGGATAAGGATAAAAAAAGCATCTAATCTACGCAAGATACCTCAATATTCATGTTTATGTTACACCAGATTTTTCATTTGACCAACATCTTTTCTTGGAAAATGAATTCCTTATTTTCTCTTGTTTGGTAACCCAAAATAGATTGGTCAACAGTAAAACAATTTCCTAGTGAATGGAAAGAAGGCTGACTTGGGAATGAACTTCATGTTTCAAAATGAATACTCATTTTCCTCTCACAAACCTTTTTATATGGAAATTCATTTTTCTCCCACAAATATGTGTTTTTTTATGTTCCAAAGACCATTTTCCTTTCATATTTTCAAGTCATCTACCAAAAACATGAATGAACCACTTTCGTAGAATTCACTTTCCAAATAATTCATTTTCCTTGGGAGTTTCATTGAATCAAAACAAACACAACTCTAGCTTCTGTGTGTATTGAACTCTGAAAGATATCAGAACTGAGTAAACTGTCAAAACACTACTAAAAAGAAGTAAACGCAAGTGCACTAGATACAGGTGAAAGAGACAAAGCTGGCCAACCAGAAGGGGTTCACAGTTGTCCCATTCATCTGAAGTTCTTTTTTCCTTTTGAAAGAACTCACAACTATAAAGTTGTAAATTGGGCTTATACAAGTTTCCACATGGAAGTTAACTTGTTTCGTAAGATAGTAGTTTTCCAGTAAGCACTGAATTTAATTTATTCACGACAACTCTTATCTTCATAGTTGCATCACAATTCTGAAAAACTTAACTTAATATCAAGCATGGAGTACATCTTTCGGATGTTCCTTTGTGTCGACATATTATCATCACTAGGTGCATCTCCTAATCTCCTATCATGGTTTTACCATGACAAGTAAATATATCAAAAGAAAAGAACGTTATCTAGATTACGAGAGATTCATAACTATAAATGTTTTTCTTATGAACACAATACTAATATTTCCCCCTAAAAATAATCAAAGATTAAATGGATGTAATCTTTCAAAGGGGCAAGGACCCTAACCATCTGATTGTTAAATTAAGAAAACAAATCCACAACTGATACTTAAATTGTCAAGGGCCAACCCACAGCATCAAGGTGGCCATAGTAAGACCACATCCTGGGATCAAATAAAATCTAGCTTCAATATGAAACTCTGATACTTGAGAATTATCTTAAACTTTTTAGATGTCAATTTCACACTTAAGTACAATGCAAGAAAAAGTAAGATAAAGTCTATACTCTGTAAACTAAAGTTTATCCCAAAATGGTAATTTTATTTAAAGAGAATTGTTAATATTTCTTTCTTTTAATCATAGCGGAAATATGTGCTCAAGGATCTCAAAGAGAACAAAACAATATATTGCCTCAAGATAAATGAATGAAATTGTTAGATGAACTTAGGAAACCAAGTATAAATCATAACAAAGAGTTGATGCAAAATATTTAGTTCATTCTAATATGAAGAGAGGTTCAAAGGTCGCCATAGACATAAAACTTTGTTGACCATGAAGGGAAAATACAAATCAGGACTGGGATTAACCAAAAGTGATTTATATGTTCCTTTCTGATAGTGTAACAAAACATTATAGAAAACATGTGATAAAGGTTAAATGTATACATAACAAAATGAGAAAGGGTCATATATTTTTTTTGAGAGGAGAAAGGGTCATATATGAAAATAGCTTTAACCAAAAAAAGATTTGACTGAAGTTTAAGATATATCAAATCTACTTTTGTGGCGAGAGAGAAGAGAACAACAAAATTTAAAGATCATTTTTCATTGGGCTACATCCATAAACAACAACAGAGTTTTATTCAGATTTGAAAAGAGAAACATCAAATCTCATACAGAGTAAAATTGATAAATTCCAATGTTTTCCAGAGGAATTCTAGCCAAACTCTAACAATTCAGCGAACCACTGAAGGGACGGGGGGGTTAGTCAGTGTCATAGTAGAGGTCTGTGCCGCAGGCGAATGGGCCATAGTGATGAGGGCATTAGCAGAGTTCAACATGTAAGAAAATTGAAAGGTTGAAAAACCCCAACTGTGAGCCAAATAATGGACAACATATGCCGTAAAAGAAAATAAAAAACTCAACTTCTGCGGAGATTCGCAGTTGGGTATACTGTCCAGTATAGACATCACTTGTTTGGAGATGAAATAAAAAGACGCAAGGGAAATACAGAACTTTAACATGAAGTCAATTTGTTTATCAAATCCTCACTGACAGGTGTTTACTTCCTCATGTGCTAAGTATTTGAATGCAAAATTACAACATGCATTTTCAGATAAATCTGAATACAGTAAACCAAGAATGTGTACTTCAGAAGTTATAGTTCATAAATAAGCAAATGAATATAAGAAAGATACATTGGAAAAAAATAAAGGAGAACATGTTTACCTTCTTGGTAACTTATCAGAATCGGGGTCACTAGCTGCTGCATGAACTTCTTCCTTCCCATTTTGCTGGTTAGCAATGGGTACACTGTATGAATCCAGGGCTAGATATTGCAGAGGATTGCAAGGGACATTTTCCAACACAGCTGTCACCATCATGGTCTCCGATTTTGTTAATTTACTTTTGTACCTAGGGGAGTTAGGTCCATAAATACAATTGCCAGCTTCAAACTGACAATAACTATCAGTTGCTCCATTATTAGTCTCTTCTGAATCAGATTCATCCTCTTCTTCATTGATTGGTAATATAGGCCAATGGAAACTCGATGCCACATCCAACAGTGTTACTGGATCACTCGACGACCTCCGGAGAGAGACCCCTTTAGGACTAATTTCCCTGTCAGTCAAGAGGTCATCAACCCATGATGACCTCGCATCTAAGAGAGAACCATGTGAGGGAAATATATGGCACTGCAAAGAGAAATTGTTATCATTCTTTGAGTTTTGAGGTGAAGAATCCGAGTCCACCGGTATCCTGTTCTGTAAGGGGCGGCGAGGCGGGAGGTGAGCTGGGCGAGACATAATGAGATAAAGATATGGGCATTCGCTTCTCTATATCCAACTTAAAATCTATCCATGGCTCCTTTTTCTTCTGTAATAAAACCCAAAACCAGAGACATGAACATGCATGCAGAAACAAAAAAAAGGCTGCATTTGTGCATTAAGATCTCATTGAAAGAGAAGTATGCAAAACAGTCCAAGAAGAGTATATGCAGATCCATTTCAAAGTGCACGAGTCAATCTACAGCAATGGAATTCATCTGCATTCTTCCCAACAAGCACAACAATGCCCTTAATGTACATTTGCAAACCAAAAGATATAATTTTTTTTTCAGCGATCCTTTTCTCCACATTAACCTCATATGAAATCCTAAAGTTCATTCATCCATAACACCTTACTTCTAAGTAGATCATCACCAATCTGTTACCAAAATATATTAATCCGAAGGACTAATTAGACCATCAAAACATCATCCGACACCATTAAAGTAATACTATTCATCGGATTGAGAAAACAAAACCCTAAAACATCTCAAGAAACACAGATTAAAATAACACGTCAAAACTACAAGCAACCAGAGATAACCACAATGGCAAAAGTCCGGCATCAATGCAACAGTAACCCTAATCCTCACCACACTCCACCCCTTGTCCCTTGCCCGAAACTTCTTCAATAGCATAAGAAAAGGAAGAAGAACAAAAAAAATGGCGACAACACCAAAAATCACCAGCTCAACACAACAAGAGCAAAGCCCAGAAACGAAACAAAAAAGAAATCGAAGAAACCGGACCCAAATACCGATCCGCAGCGCGAGAAAACGATGAAAAATAATTAGAAACAGATTGAAAACATCGAAGCGTCAGCAGAATCGATCGGCATTGTGATGATAAATCATCGGAGAAGCCAAAATAATGCAGAAGAAAAGGAGAAAAAGAAGAAAAAAATGCGTCTTTTTTTTTGTTCTCGTTCCTCTTTTTGCCCTGGTTTTGATACGCGTACCTCTGTTGGAGTAGAGAAGACGAACAAGAAAGAAGCGAAACAAAAAAAAAAGGCCAAATAAGTTGCTTATATTGCGTATTTATAGAGGAAGGAGGAACACATCAAAATAGAGCCGTACGGGAGGAGGTATTTATACGAGTATAAGTACAAAATAAAGTATACATGTTAATAAAGTATACATGTTTCTTTTTCATTTGGAAGCATAAGGGAAAAGAGGAAAATAAAAGAGAAAAGTTGTGGTAGAATTTTCCACTTCCCCTTATAATAATGTCATTATTAAGTATTCTTTACCCTTTTACTTTTCTTCTTTTTTCTCCTCGTGTTGATGCTTTTTTTTTCTTTAAGTAAGAGAGTCATGTTTATCTTGTGATTTAGTTTAACTAGTATTGTTTGACATTATTATAATTTCTTTTATTTATGCCTAATGATTAAAGCATTTTTTTTATATAATAATACTTAGCATAAAATGGTCATTTAAAACTTCATTTAAGAGACATTAAGCTCTTATGTTATTTCAGGCTACCAAACCCTCACAAAACCCGTAAGAGAAAAAGTAACATAAATTTAGACTCGTTTGATCGAGAAATAAGATCAAACTTAAGTTTTATTTCTTACATTTAAATAGAATAACATCTTTTTCATTTGATGAAACCCACGATATTAATAGCAGAAAAAATAAAAGGTAGATAATAGACTATTATTTCTCTACTTTCTACTAGTGTTATTTCTATTAGATTAAGACAATCGAAGTAACTATTGTATTAAAAAAATTATCCAAGCACACGATATTGCAATCAAAGGGACCTTATGTATCGACATTTCATTATTAGAAATAAATATTTACAATGGCAATGTGAATTTGGACTTCTTATTTATAATAATCAATGTTATAAAAATTGGATCGCAAACGGACACCTAATGCAGTTCGGTTTGATCCAAAACAACTTTGAACCGGATTAACAAGTTTGAATAGGGCAAAACTGGTGAAGCGAAAATGGCTCAACTTTATTTTTGAAAAACTCAAATTAAGGTGAAAAAATTGGTAAAAGTGGAAAAATATTGAAAGAAGAGTACTAAAAAATAATAAGCAATAACAAAAAAATATAAATAAATATGGGAGGAGAATTAATAGTTTTTGAATAAACGAAAATAAAAAAGAGAGGAGGTGAAGAAGAAATGAATATAAAAAAGAAAGAGATAAAATAAAACAACATATAATGAATGATATGGAATTTTAATGATTCGAATAAAATAAATTAATGTATCATCATTACTATTATATAAGAAGGAAGACGAACAAGAAGGAAGCGAAACGAAATAATAATAATAATAATAAGGTGTTTATATTGCGTATTTATAGTGAGGAGGAGAAAGGAGAAACACATCAAAATAGAGCTGTATGGGAGGAAGTATTTATACAAGTATAAGTACAAAATAAAGTATACATGTTTCTTTTTTCATTTGGAAGCATAAGGAAAAAGAGGAAAATAAAAGAGTAAAAGTTGTGGTAGAATTTTCCACTTCCCCTTATAATGTCATTATTAAGTATTCTTTACCCTTTTGCTTTTCCTCTTTTTCCTCCTCATAATTTATGTTGATGTTTTTTTTTCCTTTTAAGTAAGAGAGTCATGTTTATCTTGTGATTAAGTTTTATTCTTATTGTTTGACATTATTATAATTTATTTTTTTTGTGCCTAATGATTAAAGAAATTTTTTTATTAATAATACTTACCACCAAATGGTCATTTAAAACTTCATTTAAGAGACATTAAGCTCTTATGTTATTTTAGGCTACCAAACCCTCACAAAACCCGTAAGCAAAGAAAGTAACATAAATTTAGACTCGTTTGATCAAGAAATGAGATCAAACTTAAAGTTTTATTTCTTATATTTAAACAAAATAAGATTTTTTTCATTCGATGAGACTCACGATATTAATAGTAGAAAAAAAAATAAAAGATAGATAATAGGCTATTCTTTCTGTACTTTCTACTAGTGTTATTTCTATTAGATTAAGACAATCGAAGTAACTATTGTATTAAAAAAATTATCCAAGCACAATATATTGCAATCAAAGGGACCTTATATATCGACATTTCATTATTATAAATAAATATTTACAATGGCAATCAAGTAGGTGAATTTGGACTTCTTATTTATAATAACCAATGTTATTAAAATTGGATCGCAAACGGACACCTAATTCAGTTCGGTTTGATCCAAAACAACTTTGAACTAGATTAACAAGTTTGAATAGGGTAAAATTGGTGAAGCAAAAATGGCTCAAATTTAGGTGAAAAAAATTAGTAAAAATGGAAATTGTTGAAAGGAGAGTATTAAAAAATAATAAGCAATAACAAAATACAAATGAATATGGGAGGAGAATTAATAATTTTTGAATAAGCTAAAATAAAAAAGGAAGGAGGTGAAGAAGAAATGAATATAAAAAGGAAAGAGATGAAAATAAAATAGTGTATAGTAATAATATGGAAATTATAATGATTTGAATAAAATAAATTAATGTATCACCATTACTATTATATAAATAATAATAATAATAATAATAATAATAATAATAATAATAATAATAATAATAATAATAATAATAATAATAATAATAATAATAATAATAATAATAATAATAATAATAATAATAATAAGTTATCATTCATCAAGATTTTTGGTTAAATATTAATTTTTTAAAATATAATGAAATAATGCGGGAAGAAAACCTTCATTACAAATAAAAATGGAGTCGAAAATAAGTGAAGTACAAAACATATATTTTGAATGATTTGTAGTAAAATAAATTAATATAGCATCATTTATATGATAAAAATAATAAATTATTAATCATCACGACTTTAAATAAATGTTAACTTGTTTGAACATAATAAATAATATTTTATATTAATATATAAATATTAGTAAATTTTAAATCTATATATTATATAGTATTAATTGTGCTCTAAATACTTAAGATTGTTATGAATAATATTATTTTCATAAAATTTGGTTGAACTCAGTTGAATCAAAATTTAATTGGTCATTTGGTTCGACTTTGATAATAAAAAAATACATATATGATTTATACATAGTATTTATTATGTGTACAAGTTAATTTTTCAAATGATATTATTGTAATTGTCAAATCTAACATTTTCCTTTTTTTACTCTCATTTAAAAAACAACTCATAATTTTTTCACTCTTTTAGTTTATCATTTTCCATTATTTACACAACTAAAGTTATAGTTTCACCATTATAACTAATTGTTTTCATGTAGCTACTATATTCACGAACCACGACTATTAAAATTAATCTTATTCGAGAGAGGACAATTCTCCATGCATTTGTCGATATTCAAATTCAAAATATTTTTAACATTCATTTGAATGATTGATCCCTTATATCTTATACTAGAGGTCAGTAAAAATGGATTTGGATCAGATGGATTTGTACCTATCATAATCCAATTTGTATTGTTAATACAAAAAAAAAATGATTTCGGTAGTAATTTTAATCGGAAAAAAATTGAAACATATGATTATTCGATTTTATTTTTATATTAATATTTAAATATAGGATTATGACTAATACACATATTTATCACTATTAACTTTTTACCTACTTAGTTATTCTCTTAAGATTATTTTTTGACAAAAAAGACTAATATTGTATTATTGAAGTATCAAATATAACAAATTATCTATTTTACACAATATAACTATTATATAGTAATTAATCAATTGGGTCATATTAGAATAAATATGGATTGATAATGTTTTAATCGAAATATCATCTATATTCGTATTAGCCTAGAAAACTTTAGTTTCCAAGAGTTAGTCGACCGAGATAATTAACCTCGGCAAGAAGGAAGAGGACATGTCACTCTTCTGGCTTTCTATATTATTTTATCTAAAAGATAAAATATAATTTCATCAATAAAAAATGTAAAATGATATGGTAAAAGAAAGGTGGAAAAAACAAGAGTATACAAAAAATCATAAATAAGATTATATATTATAATTATAGTAATATAGATATGCAAAATATTAAATCATTTCTGACAAGAAAGATGCTTCCAAATTTTAAATGAAAAAAGAATTTCAAATTTGTTTAGACTGAAGTGACAAAGAATAGTTTTCTTGATAGAGATTGGCGTGAATTGATAAGTAATTCCTTCTCCCTTAATGAGGTATCAAGTTTCTAAATGTAAAATATTTTCGTTGGGAGTTTTATCCGTCATAAACAAGTATGTGATTCGGAGCGATACAAAATAGACGGAATGCAGTGAAAAAAATAATTTTGGTTGCAAAAAGAGTTTCGTAGATCGATGGACAAATACGATTGCCTACCAATGACTATCACTGATCAGACGAATCACATCAAATGTCATCAAGAAACTTAGATTAATCAATGGTTGAATGTAACTTTTAAAAAAGCATCCATCCTTACTGTCAATTTTAACCGAACAACAAATACTTTTCGTTACCATTTAAGCAATCGACACTCGAAGGATAATGAGACCCCGTCCATATATGGTATATGCTAAACAAAGAGGTCACACACCTCATCGCTGGCTAATGCACCGCCAGAACACTTTGAGCTTGGTGAATTTTGGTAACTTTTGGCGCTCGATGTTTGAACTTTACCGGATGTGTCATTTAACGTAAATCATTTGTTATCTTCCCATTCAAATGTTGATTCGATCTTCTTTGTGATGCTTTGTACCGCTGATGAGATGACATCAGCTCTGTCGAAAGCGATATACACCACATCGATCATTTTGTGCAGGGAGGAAGAAGGGAAACTCTCACATCGCTAAAGGTGGGATCTTTATCGTGTTTCTGCACAAAATCCTCTTGCATCCTTTTAAGTTGAGAACTCTGTAATTTTGCATTTCTATTTCTCCTCCTCTATTAAAGATGATTAGATATATATGCATTCTAGTTGTAACACAAGAACATGATTTAGCAAATTGATATTACTTATTTTGCCATGTACATTGGTTTGCAATTGTCATCACATTAACTTATGGTTTTGCATATCCGAGGATGAGATGGATAAAATAATCTAATTTGAAAGACAAAAAAAAGGCAAAACTTACTTGCAATCTTGTGAATTTTTTTCTTTTGGTAAACTCCATGTTGTTTCTCTATCATCACTCTAGTGATTAATCTTGCTTCAATATCATTGTTTTTGATGTTGTGACTACTACTCCTCCAATTAGGGGGTTGGTTAACTCCAAATATAATACAAATTTAATAAGATTTTAAATTAGTGATGTCTAAATTCATGGAGGTGACATAAATTGGATCCTGAAAAGTGGTGCATTTCCTCGACATAGGATCGCACTTCCCTCCGTGCTCTTTAAGTTCTTATCTTTTGTTTCGCTTCCTAAAGGAGTACAATATGCATTGTCCTTTTTTGTCCTCGATACTGACATTAGGTGAGAATATTTTTTCCTACACTATGCATCAGCTGAAGCACGGGCGATAAACCCCCCTCCCCCCC